>JARKHS020026368.1:0-141924 GCA_030143305.2 Amblyomma americanum | reverse complement strand
GCACATGACCTTGTGCCAGGATTGTATTGCGACGAATGTGTGTGCCAGGTTTATGGTGGTTTAACGTCCCAAAGCGACTCGTGATATGAGGGACGCCGTAGTGAAGGGCTCCGGAGATTTCGACCACCTGCGTGCACTGACATTGCATAGTATACGGGACTCGAAATTCGACCACCGCGGCCGGAACCGAACCCGCGTCTTTCGGGTCAGCAACCGAGCGCCACCGCGGCTGCTCGAATGCGTTAGCCAGACCGCATTCTGGCAACCGCAGTTTTGCGTTTTTTTCAGCCTGCCCTCATTAAATAAAGCAGCCGGACGTTGAGCACGGCAAATGCTTTGCCAAACAGTTTTATTCATGAAACCATCACGTGAAAATAAATGGAAGCTAAACTGTATATTCAACCACACAAGCGTAGCACTCGCAGTGAGCCTTGTGCACCTAGTAGCATGGAGAAGTGGTAAACTCCAATGACCTATCGGCAACTCTGTCAAGGCACAGCAGGGGACCCTGTACAGTCGCGAGTAAAAAAGAATAATGCAGTGATGTCACCGTAGCGGTGAAAATCGCACCACGTGGCTGGCGCGGCGCCGTGGTTTGCGATTTTGTTATCATGTTGGTAACCACAGCGCCGAGCGTTGCTATCTGCCGCTGCGGTTGTACGTCACTAGTGCTAATCATTTTTACTCGCTACTGTACCTTATTTTCGGCGAAGCAAGAATCGGCGCCAAACCACTTCCAGACAACTGCTCCAGGCAGACCCGGCTTGCAGCAAACAAACAAGTTTCGCTTGTGCTTTGTGAGGGGCTCGACAGATGAGTGCTAGCCTAGTGATTTATATCCACTATATAACAACATACTTTGAGTGGTTGTCCACTGGGATTGATTCGATGTTCATTATCTCCTTTCGTAGGAAAAAAGTACTTCGCAAAGTCGAGATATCTATTCGTAGGTCTCAGAGGGAGCTTCCGGGAAGAGCGGCTTTTCTTTCGTTATATCCATTATTTCGTTTTGAACCGTTTCGTTACAGCGAGGTTTGACTAATTCGAAACTCTCATTCGGAATTTCTTCTGTTCGCACGCACCTATTATAAGCCAGCAGAACAATGAATTTTAACTTGGCAGTCAATATTTAAAATCAAACTGAAGGTAATAAGATGGAGCTTTTAAGGAATGACCTTACAGTAGCACAGTGCTGGAGTACCTTAACAAGGATGAAATTTTATGTAGTGAAATGGAATAATAAAGCAGGATTTGCACGCGCGATTTAGATAACATAGTCCACTGTGTTAATACTACCTTTACAAAGAGGCGTTCAAAATATGAATGTCCAAATATTAATAAAACTTTGTTTAAGGAGAGTCAATTGAACAAATACCTTCAGCTGATACATAAGTACATGCAAAATACAACTTTTTCTTTCACTGCAGAAACGCTTAAGCTTGGCCAAACATGCAAAAAAAAAACGGCAGCACTTAGCTAAGACTTTTCAGTCAGATCAGCTCATACTTGAGCAGAAGACGGTCGTCTTTCACGAAGCCATCACGCTGAAGCTCACTCAAGAGAAACGATGGCGCTGATTTGCTAAACCCGGGTTCATTCTGCGGTGCCCTGTGTCCAAAAACAACCCCGCACTCGGGGAGCATAAAACTATCCACCCACTCTGCACCCGAGTCTGGGTGCACGGCACTGAACTTGACGGCCATACGCAAGGGCCACTCAAGATAATCATCGTTTTCGCCCATGTGCAAGAGAATCGAGGCCTGGAGCGACGCACTGCCCATCTGTTTCACGAGGTGAACACCGGGCGACATGAGGTAGCCGCGAAGGTAAATGCGGCGACTCAGGAATAAGGCCGAGCCGTGCATGGCCACCTTGGCCTGTAGTTGGCCGATTTCATTGACGGTGAATCGATAAAGAGCCCGGTTAATCGACGTTTGAGCGATCACACATGCGATGTAGTACAGTGCTTCTCGGCTTGCCTTTAGCAGTTCAGATCGCATGGTGTCGATTCTCGTAGCGTTCCTTGCGACGTCGCCACGAATCCTAGCCGAACCAGTTTTCATTCTTCTGCCGAGCGCTGCTTCTAGTTTGCTTAGTCTCCTGCAAACGACCCTGACGGAACCACTGGGCTCACTCATGGACTGCGCCACATCACGCTGAGCAGCACAGGTGTGGTCAGCTGCATTTCGTGCGGAATAGTTGCGGCTGTGCCGTGAGGTTTGGGCGAACTCTTCCCTCTCTGCATCCCTCAGTGCTTCAATGCTGCTGTGGACTTCGCTGAGTTTCTGGTTCTGGATCCTATGGTCGTCAATAATGCGCTCCAGGCCAGATATTATGAGCGCCGTGCGTTGGTCGAGCAATTCTGTGATGGATGTTAACGTCACATTCTCGATCTTGTTGTCCGGCTTCCGTTGGCCCGAAGGCGACGAGGACAGGACTGCGTTGCTGCATTCCGATCTCAGATGTGCGTGCACGTCTGTGCAGAGAACAGGCGCTGAACACATTGGACACGAGGTTGAGTGGTGGCGACACTCGGTGTGGAAATGCTCACTGAGGTGAGAAGCAGCCATCACGGCTTCGCAGCCAGCCTGCTCATTCCAGCATCTAACCTGTCAAGGAAAAGAAGGGAAAACGATACAGCAAAAGATTAAGGGTATATGCAGAAAAAAAGATTTAGACGCTTTCCACTTATGACTTGTACTTCGGATCTCTTCTGTCAGTAGAAACAGCACAACCGGCTTTGAGACAGGCGTATTCCGCAAAAGCATGCACAACCGGGATGGTTAATGGGTCACAGCTGACGTGGACGGACACCACAGTTTACATAACAGCTGGACTACAGAAGCGATTTTCAGCACATTCAGCGTAGTTAATTAAATGTATTCCGGAGCTAACATGAAGACGCCGAGACATGTTCCCCATTTCGCCCTCTTCTGCCGCGAAACATTAGGGACGGATTGAGAAAAGTTTCGTACAGGTGCCCACAAAAGTTTTCGGTACACGTAAATTACAACGCCTAATTACTGGGCAGCCTAGGCATGCAGCCATGATCTGAAAGGTGTGCTTTGTAATTTCCAGCGCTGCCTGCACAATACACCCCTCAATGCCTGGATGCGCTTCAGTCAGCGAGGAAGTTAACGTTTTTTTTTGTGATTTTGGCGTTCCGAAAACTTGTGGGTACTTGTACATGAGCCGCCGATGACAGCAATGGCAGTGCGCACAAATGTGGTTTTGGAATGTGCTCTAGAGGAGTGGTTTTGGTGCCGATGCGGCACTGCGCCTCCTGGTCTTAGAGCATCCCGCACATTGTTGCCCGTCCTTGTACTGCCCGCTGAGCTTGCCTTAAGTGTGCGTGGCTCATGAGATTCTCGCGCCGGTTGCAACGCTCCTAAAAGCAGCAGTTACCGGGAGAAGTAGCTAGCCAGAGCCACATTTCCCAATCTCGAATTTATTGCAGATCTCCATGTAGTTGTTGATGGCCTCTTCTGAAATGGCGCATATGCGAACAAGGCGGGATCGACCATACTTTGGCAATAAGGATTGTAGGGATTCAAATGTGTAAGGAGGACGTAAGAGGGTGCACGTCTACCGAACTAAATGAAAATAAACGTTCAAGGTGCCATGGAAACAAAATTGAATGGAAATAATTACATAGAAAGCAACCAGTTTTGCGAACATTTTAGGTATAGCTAAGAAGCGAATCTGCAGCCTGTCCTGTCTTGAATATCCTCGCAAACCAGATTCAGTGCATTACTTTCGGCGCTGCCGCCGAAGAAGAGAAACCGAGGCTAGCATAGTGACCTTCAGTTCATGTGCTGCTACTCTCCAATTCACGGGGCTAAAAACAACCAGTCTCGAGTGCAACCGGGCCTTTCCTCTGATATTACGCTATGAGAGTCCTGCCGCCACTTTTCGTTGAATCGTTGCTCTAACACCAACCGCTGTGAGATGTCTAACCCAAAGATGTGTCTGTATGAAATAGCTTCACAAAGCACGAAAATGTGGAAATAAAATTTTACCCAATTCTTGTCCTGCCGTAGAGCGGTGACATGTGCGGGTGAGCACGGGCGATTCTGCTTCCAGCAAGCGTTTCTGAAGTGGAGTGTTGAGTCTATGCCGCAACACAGCTGTGCAAGACCCCTCGGTAACGGAGCATATACAGGAACACTAGGTAACGGCAGCGCTGCGCGCCACAAGCTACCCGGATTCGTGTCTAAAGGCCGGGATACATTGAGTGATTTTACGGCGGTCGGTCTGGGAAAATCGTTCGGCGTCAAAAAATACGCCCAACGCCAGTGATGTGAACCTTCGCGATATTTGACACGTGGCGTACGATAAGACCGGAAGCGGCGGCTGGCGCGAGCCAATAGGAGCACGGAAAGCGCCCGCTCTTCCGGTTTGACTGCTTGCGCTGGCTGCCGCCACCATGGCCGCCATGGCTGACGAGCTATGGACTGATTTCTACACGTAAATGTGACCATTATAAAAATGAACTCTTCATCAAGCACGAAAATCGACTTTCTTAGAGAACACTACTTCATTTCGTGTGAAGATAGCTGTTTTGTCGCGATTGCTATACCGTCGGCGAAAGCTGCCGGAGGAGTGGTTTTGGTGCCGATGCGCCTCCTGGTGTAGAGGACCGCACCCACAGTCCGCTGCGGTCTCCTTTTACATAATAAAAGTTTATTTCTCTCTCTCCCTGGGGCGAAAGGCATCGAAGAAAAACGCGCTGCTGATATCCGCGACTGAGGATGCGTTCCAGTGTGCGTGACTTGCACTCAACTGCAGCTTAGAGACCTGTGCATGAGTGCTGCTGTTGGTACTACGGCATCGAAATGAAAAATTGAGCAATTTCAATACAAGAATTAGCGTCGCTGCTCTCATAGACCTCCTCGTTCTGCGATATTTGCCACTTGTTGATCACATTTGCTTTCGCGTCGAGAAACGCGTGGCGGAGCCGGCCGATTTTCCAACTCTTTTGCATCTCCACCCAGCGAACGCTGGGCGTCGTGCGGCGCTTTCTGCCGCGCAAACTTTGTTGAAAAGATCATCGCATGTAACCCGGCCGGCCTTGAGCCTCAAAAGAGCGGATAACCGCAGCGCCAAACACATGGCCGAAACCGATTCAAAGAGTGCGACTGTCAAAACGTATCACCCGCAGTATAGTTTGGGAAGATTGGTTTATGGGGGGTTTAACGTCCCAAAGCGACTGAGGCTATCAGAGACGCCGTAGTGAAGGGCTCCGGGAATTTCGACCACCTGGGGTTCTTTAACGTGCGCTGACATCGCACAGTACACGGGCCTCTAGAATTTCGCCTCCATCGAAATTCAACCGCCGCGGCCGGGATCGAACCCGCGTCTTTCGGGCCAGCAGCCGAGCGCCATGATCACTCAGCCACCGCGGCGGCTCGTTTGGGAAGAAATATCTTCGATATGTGCGTCTCCAAAGTAAATCTCGAAGCTAATGCTGTAGAGCATCTGTGTACACCAAAGCCCGGAAATGTATTGTTTCTTTTTAGAGGGCGCATAGAAATAATACACAAACTTAACTATCCTGAAAATACATCAAAGACGAAAAATGCACGGTCATCGGTGTTCGTATCAAATTCCGAGCAAATCGCTCAATGATTAACGTGCTTATAGGACCCTTCACCACACTGCTCAGTGCTGAAGTTATTCACAGGATTTCTTTATCTCGAAGCATTCTAATCACAATTTCGATGGAGGCGAAATTCTAGAGGCCCGTGTTCTGTGCGATGTCAGTGCATGATAAAGAGCCCCAGGTGGTCGAAATTGTCCGGGGCCCTCCACTACGGTGACCCTCGTAGCCTGAGTCACTTTGGGACGTTAAACCCAATCAACTATAAACCAAAAACTATTCTTTATGTAGAAGCGGAATGAGGAACTAGCTAAGTGAAGATGTTAGGTAAAAGCCAAAACGTAGCTGTTTATAACGCGTTTTTTAACAACAACAAAAAAGCTCCGATTTCGCAAGTAGCACATACCTTTCATTCTATACGGGTGAGTCTACTTAGGCCATTCTGTAATACATGTGCCTGTGTGCTCCTCACATTCAGCATGCGCAGCCTCCCTCTGGTTTTCCACACTGATAAACATCGAATAAAAAAGTTTGAGACTGTAGCGCATTCCTGTGTTTTTAATCGCCTCATCGTCTGTGTATTGTCGTTGTAACTGCAATACTATCCCATTTACTCGTACAGCTGACATTACTGCGCATTCAGTGGCGCACAGGGCGTTCCCGAAATCCCTTCAAAATACATACTAATTAAGACTCATGCATTCGCAGTGCGCGCACCACGCAAATATCTGTGCCCCATTCGCCTGCCTTTTCACGGCGTAATACCACCGACATTGACCCAAGACAGACGCCCTCCTTACAACGTCTGTTTTGGGGAACTTGCGCTGAAGTTTGCGGCGCCGATTGCACCGCCATAACACACTGCCTAGCGAGAAGAGCAAGCAGTTTTGGGTACTACTCTTAGTACTTTCCCGCGCCACCTTCAGGCGCTTATTGACGTGAGCCTCCGCGCTCTGTCGAAGGCGCACGTGGCGTGCGTCAGCTATCTGGGCTATGCCGAGAGAAGCTAGGCAATGAATGCTGTCAGCCAAACGCGGGTGTCTAATCGCGCAGAATGTGTTCTCGCGTTTGCAGCGATACAAGCGGCTGACAAAAGCAGTTTTGAGTCACCACATGGAACAATTGCAGTGCCACCTTGGATTACAGAATGGATGGTTTACGGTTTGGTTTATGTGGGTTTAACGCTTTTTTTTCCATCGTCGAACATCGCACAAAAACACCAGGACACTTGGAAGGAACGACACTGACAAGAGCGCACTAACAACGTAAGTATACTTTAAGAGAGTTAGATGTTAGAGCTAGTTGGTTTTCTGACAAAGTATGCATATCTTTAGCGGAAACGCGACAGGCCACAGAAAGAAACAGACACACACGGGCGGCCGTGTGTGTCTGTGTCCTGTCGTGTCTGTGCTAAAAATGTGCATACTTTGCAACTTAAGTAGACGGAAAAACGCCCAATCGCTCGGTGAGAATGCGCGCATCGTTTCCGAATGTGTCATAAACATAAAAGCAGGCAAAACACGATAAACCCGTAACATTGAAACAGCTTAGAAAAGAAAAAAACTACAAGAAGCAGCGAAAGCATGCGATGCACAACCGCAACGCGTCAAAATGGTGAAAGATTTCAAGAACGTGAAGCAGATTAGGCTACATAATACCTACGAACTTGTGTTCTTCTTCAAGAAGTAGAACCGATGTCGAACTAAAGCAAAAGTCATCACCTGCAGCGATAATGTTGCATAATGCAGGATAATGTCAATTCTCTGCTTACCGCGTCCAATAAATCTAATAGCGCCAAAGTCAGGCACACACTTGTCCTTTCCGTCCCAAAGTGACTCAGGCTACGAGGGACGCCGTAGTGATGAGCCCCGGAAGTTTCGACCGCCTGAGGCTCTTTCAAGTGCTCGGATGTTCCACAGTACACGGACCTCTAGAATTTCGCCGCCATCGAAATTCGATCGCCACCGCTGCGCGAGGAACAGACTGGAGTTCACTTCCATACTGCCATAGTCATATAAGGCTGAATTAAAAAAAAACGCGTTGTTTTATGTAATCGCTGGTGTAAACCTTACGGTTTTCAGAGCTTCCGCTAAAGCTGCAGCCTTCTGCCAGCCAGCGTTACTGTGAAATGTGAAAAAAGTTTGGAGCGCTGCAAAAGACCTTATACGGCGAGTGCTGAAGACAGCGCTCCTTCAATTTCCTCCGTGCTTACCTCAGTTCCCCGCAGCTCGTCAATAGGGATCAGTTGCAGGCTGACGTCCTTATCCAGACACTGTTGGCCGTCCAGGGGACACACGCGTTCATCGCCCTGGGCGGACTGCTCGTAACAGGACCCGCACAGGATGTGCTTGCAGGGCAAACTGGCCGTTACAGGGCGTACCAGTCCACAGGCAACGCATACGCAGAACGGATTTTTTGGCGCCGCAAAACGCAGGGGTCTCCAGTCCAGCTCCGTTGAAAAACCGACGAGTGTGTATCGCGGACCTGGAGTAGCCATTGATCGCCGCCCTACGCTCGCTGCCACTCAGTTCTGAACAAAGTTGGGTTCTTCGATGTTCTCGTTCTTCGACGTGCGTCGCCTGGTCTGCTATCTCTTTTCGTTTTCGCAAGGCCGTAAAGATTACTATCGCTTCGCTGAAACTGAGAGGAAACAGATGCGGGACTAGATATCGTCTATCCCGGAGCTGTATGACACGGGTATGGCAAGAACCGCAGCAAGTTTTTTCGCGTCTGCCCGCCTGTAATGTGACTCGCAGCATTTCGACACGTCTGCACTGTTTATACGCAAGACTTGGGCTACTTAGATTGACAACGACAGACTTAAAGACAACACGAGCGGTTAAGCGTTCGCGTACACAAGTCTGGCCGGTGAGCGAACAGATTCTTTACTCATCTGAAGCTGTCTTGCATACGTCATGAAATTGCAAGTGGCAGTGGCTTCGAGTGATTTATTTTTTATCTGACTTGGCGTGTCCAGTGCAGAGAACCTCTCCCAGCGGGCCCTTCGTCTCGACTGTGGAAAGGTGCATGCGTTCTGGCGAGTCGCCGGGGGTCGCCCGGCTTAATTAAGCCGATTCGTCACGTTGGGGCAGCTCCGAACTAATTTTTCAGTGACTCTATCGTGAACAGGTCTCTAGCGAACCGTCTGGAGCAGTCGCTATATAGCCGATTTCTTGCGATGCGACATCAAGTTGCAGAACTCCTTAGCCATACCGCGGCGCTTTGGGAAATGACGTCATGACACGTGACGTTGATGTCCGGGTACTTGGTTCGCCGGGAAATTCAAGGCACGGCGCGTGACAGCCGCCCATCGCACGCTTGATCTGCTGTGTCCAAGCATGCACACTTCTGCGACTGCACGCGCGGCTTATTTTTTATTTGGCGAGATGTTCGTGCGTTTGTCATGGCGTCTTCCGCAGGGACACTGAGCTACGGCGTAAAACATTTTTCATTATTATATGTAAGCAGTACCTCAATTTTATGTGGCGCTGAAAAAAACAACGAAACGCAAAGCAGATTTTTATTCAACGTATAAACAGATACTGCGGGCGTGCTTAATCACGTTATCTTTTGCGCTATGGCGATTACTGCGAGTAATATATTCCCTGACTGATGATGAAAACATATGCGTTTTCGTGATTAGTTAGTTATTGATTTTAACGGCGCAAAAGCAACTGGATCTACGATGCGCCAAGCGCAAGGTTACAGCGTTTTTATTAAAAGTGACGCTTTTTATACCTAGAGTTTATTTAAAATGATTGGCTTCTCTGAGAAACTTAAAAATACTTCAAAAATCAACCAGTGCTCGATCACCTAAAAGCAACATGGGGTGTAAGGGGATGTATTCCTTGTAGAATGCTGTATAATATTTTCCCCTTAGTTGTTCAATTTTTGTACATGAGGTTAAATTGTGGTTTACTGCGAGTTCATCGCCACACATTTCACAGAGAGGTTTGTCTTGTTTTGTGAGTAAGAAGTTGTGCGCAAGGTGTGTGTGTCCAATGCGTAGACGACATAACTTCTGTAAAACGTTCCTGATGTCTACATCATTTCCATTCTCTTAGAACGGGCTTTATAGAATGCAGTTTGTTGTCTTCCTGTTCTTGCCGTGGAACCTGCCACTTACTTCTGAGTTTATTGTGCAGTAATTTCAAAAAATCTCTTTGTGGCGTGCTAACTTGTTTTATTTGACCAATTCGAGCTTGTGCTGCGCAAGCATCGGCTCTCTCATTACCCAAAATTCCAACATGGCTAGGGACCCATCATAATATAATGTTTTTGTTTTCTGATTTAAACTATGTATGATGTATTATGGGTTCAGCAACACTTCTACAGTGCAATGCTTTGACCACACTCAGTGATTCGGTGTAAATGATGCTATTTTTTATGTTTTGTTTTACTATTTATTCTACGGCTACAAATATGGCATTACACTCCGCACTAAAAACCGATGCGTACTGTGGCAGGCGTATCATTTTTTCATTCTTTCCTTGAATTACTGCACTTCCAACATGACTCTGTTTTTGAGCCATCAGTGTAAAATTCAGTGTAGGTGTCATATTTTTCTTGTAGTGCAAAGAATTCTTAAAGCATTTGATCGTGTGGCGTTTCCTCTTTACGCGTGTCAGTGTGAAGTCACATACCGAAGGGAGGCTGTGCCATGGTGGCAAATATTCATATCTTTGTGCAATATTCGGTAGGGCATCTAGTACTGCTAACTCTTGGCCTTTATCTTCAAAGCGCATTATAAGTGGCCTTATAAATTGTGGTTTATTGTAGAATAATCTTTTAGATGGGCAGGCACTTGGTAACAATGGGATAGCAGAGATGTTGAGGAAGATAACGGGTTACTCTCAATACGTGTCGTTCGATGATGCGTCTGAATCGTCGGCCTGGGCTGAGCAACTTTCATTTAAAAAGTTTTTTCTTTTCCATTCAACTGTACGTATCACCGGATTCTTGTCTGCATTCGGCAGTATATAGGTGCATCATGTTACTTGTCTGACGCCCACGTCAGGGCAGCCACAAGAAACAAACTGACCTTAGTATCACCATTCGTCGTGCGCGCGCCGCTTTGCTCCAATGCAGCGTTTCTGAGCTTCCAAAGCAGCATTACGCTTGAACACGGTCGCTACCTCATCATTGCTCCCATCGTCATGTTCGTCCATGGCTGAACGGACAACAGTGCTATCGTGCAGGCATGATAGAGGAAACCCCAAGGGGAAAGGGCACGTTAGAGGCGACTACTCACCCAAAAAAATCTCATTCCATGCAGGAGGTTTCGGGAACAAAGTCTCAAATTCTACTCGCCTTTGTACCATAACTTCAGTTATGGGCAACTTGAGTTATGGTACAGCGGCGGCGAAGTCGTCGAGCATCCGTCTCGCATGTGGGAGGTGCGGGGTTCGATCCCCAATGCCGCCGGGTACCCACCGGCGATACAATGGGTACAAGCTTTCCCCTGGCGTCGTGCTCGGCTTATCTAGGGCGGAATTCTTGAAAAATGGGTCTTTGACCCCGTCTTGAGTAGTCGAAATACATTCTACCATGGCGCTCTTTTGCCATAGATGTCATTGCGCCATAAAAATCCATAATCATCATCATCAAATTCAGTGCGACTGTTGAGACAGAAGGAAGAACAGAACACAACGCTTTTACCACAGCGCAGTGTTGCGTCATTCCTCTGTGTCTGGTGAGTGGCGCTGTAGCTATGGCATCATCATCATCATCAACCTGACTACGCCAACTGCAGGACAAAGGCCTCACCCGTATATATCTCTTCAATTAACCCTGTCCTGTGTTAGCTCCGGCCACCTAATCCCCACATACTACTTAATCGCAGCCTTTCGCGTAACTTTCTGCCGCCCCCTGCTACGTTTCTCTTCTCTTGGTATCCATGCGGTCAGTTACCCGTACCGACCATCGGTTATCTTGTCTCCGCATTGCATGCCTTGCCCAAGCCCATTTCTTCCTCTTGAATTCGACTAGGATGTCATCAACCCGCGCTTGCTCCCTTGCCCATTCTGCCATCTTGATGTCCCTTCATGTTACACCTGTCATCTTCCTTTCTATAGCGCGCTGCTTTGTCCACTTTAAGTTGAAGCCTTTTCCTTAGCCTTCCATGTTTCTGCCCCACAGTTGAGTACCGGTTAAATACAGCTATTACATACTTTTGTTCTGAGAGATATTGGCAACCAATCATTCATGATCTGAGAGAACATGCCATACGCGCTCCACCCTGTTCTTGTTCTTCTGGTTATTTCCTTCTCATGATCAGTTTCTTCTGCCACTACCTGCCGTAAGTACACATATTCCTTAGCGCTTCTAGCTCCTCGTTAATAATGGTAAACTGCTCTTCCCTTCAGGGACTGTTTAATATTAGTACAGGTTTCTGCATACCAAGTTTCAAACCCACCGCTCTGCTCTGCCTGCCTAGGTCATTTATCTCCAGAGTGCCTTTGCAATCCATCCTTAGAGTGACTCAGCAAGGCAATGTCATCGGCGAGTCACAGGTTAGTAACGTATTTTGCGTCAACTTTTATCTCCAGCTCTTCCAAACCCAGGCCTCTGAATACCGCCTGTAAACAAGCGGTAAATAGCATTGGTGAGATAGTGTGTCCCTGCATGACACCCGTCTTTATTGGTTGACTGAAGTCTAAGAGTCGTCCCGACTGTATTATCGATTACCTTATTAAGCACCCTATAGGCAACGGACAGTAAGCTGATTAAATGGGTCACATTAAATGCGTGACAAGGCTTGAAATATGCGTCTTGTCATCGTTATAAATGAGGTTATATATGTAAATCTGACCTAATTACCACAGATGTCGCTCATGGTTAAGTTTCTTCTGGCTACAGGGTGATTTTCCCCCAGATTTCCAACACGACCCCAACCGCAATTATGTCAAGAGCTGTTTCATTTTTCTTGATGAGTGTAGAAACCGGTTCCTATACTGTGCACCTCATGTGTGACCTGAAATACCGAAGCGCGCGTTTTTACGCGCTTTTCTTCCCTTTATTTGTTTCTCCAACAATAAACCATCAAAAAGCGTCCAAGTGGGTCCACAGAGGCCATTATGTTGTCCTAAGCTTCGTATTTTTTTGGTATAATAAGAACGCGTTACTGCTTAAAAACCGCTCTGTGCGAAGTCTAGGGCACTTCACTGGCATTTTGTGAACACGAGGCGTGTGTTCAGGCCATTTCGGTGTCTCGTTCACTTGGGCGGAACACCTGCACTCGCCCAACTATCTTTGAGCTATAAGACACAGGAAGAAACATACATTTTCGTTGAAACGAATGCATTTATTTCAAGTACCACAGCCAATTACACAGTATACGTAGTTAGAAACGCGCGGAAGAAAACACTTTGACAGCAAGAGGTTGAGAAGAAAGTCGTAGCGAAAGCGACGGCATTACCGATGGTAGCTGCTGAGAAGGAGCTTTTATCAATGTAATACCTGTGCTTATATATGCTGAATACTCATTCACACAGCTCCAGTTTTACGCGAAGCTGGTCATCCGCCACGTAACCTTCTCTGATAAGGCGGTTGAGGTTAAGCGAGTCGCCTCGAATGCAAACAGACGAATCCCTTGACTGCCTTGTTGGCTTTTGGAAGGATTTAGCAGAGCGCCATGTCTTCACCTCAAGCACACGATCCTCCTCATCTTTGGGATGTATGACGCTTAGATTGATGTCGTGCTCGAATGGCCAGGGAAGAAGGTCGTCCATGTCGCCCTTGTGCAGTCGGAGCCTGGCAAACAGCTTCAGCGATTCGTCCTGCCATTCGACCTGGACTCCCGGTGATATGCAGTAGCCGCGCAGATACACCTGCTCGCTCTCAAACGTTGCAACGCCTTCGTCCATTGCAGTTCGTTTAAGTTCTTTGACATTTTTTACAAAGAACAAGCAGACTCCCACGTTCAGCTTTGCATGCTGTAGAATGCTTTTGATGTGATCCAGTGCAGCCTTATTGGCTTGATTCACCTCGGCTTTCACTCCTTGGACGGCAGTTGCGACCTGTGAAATGTTATCTCCAGTTTGGATAGCCGCATTAGAGAATCCATCCCTCATGGTTTTCTCAAGGCAGCCGATTCTTCCAGGAAGATTAAGCGTGTCGATCCTTCTGGTAAACACTTCCAGTTTCTCGTTAGAGGCGATGGTGTGACACAAGATTTGTGTCAGGCAGTCTTGAAGTTGGCCTACTTGTCCAACGGACACCTCCGCTCTTTGAGTTTCCTTCAGTGTGTTTATGGCCTGAGAGATTTCGTTGAGTTTGTCACCATGCGCGCTAATATCGCCTTCTATTCGCCACAGAAATTCCCGAATTTCACCGGCATGCTTTTCGACCGCACCTTCGAGTGGGGTAGCTAACGCAGTCTCGCTGCTGTTCTCGAACAGTTCTTCAGTTTTGGAAGCGATGGATGCTGCAGGATCGCAAAGGCCTGATTTCAGGTGTCCAATAACGCCGGAGCAAGGAACCGTGGCGGAGCACTTGGGACAGGAAACGCAGTGGTGCTCACACTTGCGCTGGAAATGCTGCACAATCTCCGACGCAGACGCCACGTACTGGCAACCACTTTTTTCATTCCAGCACTTAACCTGGAAAGATAAATCAAGGAAGATGTATAAGAACCACTTTATCCGTGCTTAAAGGAATTGGCTTAAGTCACGGATCATTCGTTGACACTTCTCTCCGCGCTAGATATTTAGTATAACAGCTGTATATATGTCTAGGGCACCAGCGGGTGTTTCTTATATTTGGAAATTGTTGAATTGGTCGTAACGCCAAAGAGGGCAGACTTCTACTTTTCCAGGTAGCCAGGCACATGTACATTGCATGCTTCACTTTTAGCGGACGTGTTTCAAGGTTCTGTTCCTGTACACACCTGAGTGGAAAGGAATAGGAATCTACAGCGTCGGAGCTATTGGAAACCCTGGTTGTTTTCTCTATTCCCGGGAGAAAATTTTGTTGGAAGGCGCGAGTTCTTGTCCATTCATGTTTTCAAGACGATGCGACGGATAGAAAATTTCCTGCAATGGCTAAGCTTTGCCGAAACACTTTCACGAACCTCCAAACTACCATGTACTCTTATATGGATGAAGTTCGCCTGTAACAGTTGAAAAAGAATACATCGATTCCTCAATACCGCTGTGGTTAAGGTTCGCTCAACTCCATTTCGCCTGTTATAAATCATGGCACTCCAAGCGTACGGGGCCCAGTGTTCTGTGATTCCTGCAGGCTGCTCGAAATGGCATGCGAACTTGAATATAGTTTATTACAACGTTCCCAAGTTCAGCAATGCAGTTGAGCAGCAGCCAGGAGAGCGTTGGTCCTGTTCTGGCCCTACAGTCGTCCATAGTTTCTTTTTGGCTGCTTTTTGTCGAAAACGGACCATAACCGATTCTCCAAAATATACGTCTGCTGAGCAGCAGCAGGATCACGTCTGAAAAAACCACGCATAAGGCGCTTTCCGGGGGCAACTCAGCCGCACATGTCTGTATCCCCTCCCAAGAATGCCCTCGCTGGGACGCTGTCAACATACGACGCACCTGAGTCTTAACTCTCCTGATAAAGGCGCTCCTTCACAGTTTGTACTATATGGAAGAAGATGGTTACATGTTCCGTGCACCAGTACTCATCTCGGGGTCAAGACAAACGTCGTCGGGAATCTGCTCTGGAAAGGTTCACAGTGCCGCGAATTACGATCCAGGCCTTTATCTACCACCCAGCATGGTGTAAAGCCAGCGTCCCTGAAGACATGAGGCTGCCTGACATCTACAGTCGCGCTGTTTTCGTTACATCTTCAAGCATGAACCCGCTTGAGACTAAGCCCTCATACCAGGTGTTACAGGGAAGACTAAGTAATTTTCAAAACTAGGATTTTTGGGGTAAAGATAGGGCTTTTTTAGTAGCGGTATTACTATATAGGCTTTGGTGGACACCAGAAAATTGATGAATCGTTTCAAGTAGTATGTAGGCCTTTAGCTATTTTCAAAATAAGGCTGTTCGCTAACGATTGTGTTTTATACAGAGAAGCTACTAATCTAGGTGATGCATGTACTTTTCAAAATGACCTGAAAAATATTGAAACTTGGTATAATATCTGGCTTATGAGACTAAATGTTAACAAATGGAAAGTGATGTGGATCACACGCATGACTAAACAAACAATATCGTGCTCATACTCCCTTAATGACACCTCACTCAGCCAAGTTAACAAGTACCTTGGTGTTCAAATAACAGATGATCTGTCCTGGAAGGCGCACATTGAGTATATCACTAATGACGCTAACCGCATGCTTGGTTTCATCCGTCGCAACTTTTCCCTGGCCCTTGTCCCTCTAAGACTGCTGCTGTATAAATCTCTAGTGCGCTCGAACCTTGTGTACGCTGCCTCAGTGTGAGATCCGTACAGTAACTCTCATTTTTTTACTTGAATCAATTCAAAACCGATCTGCGAGATTTATAATGTCGAATTACTCACGTCATGCCAGTTTTTCCCAAATAAAATAGAAAGCAGTGATCGGTTTGGTTTTTTGCGGTTTAACGTCCCACTGTGACTCAGGCTATGGGGGACGCCGTACTGCAATGTTCTGTGCAATTTCAACCACCTGGGATTCCTTAACGTGACCTGACATCGCACAGTAGACGAACCTCTGGCATTTCACCTCCATCTAAGTGCGACCACTGCGGCCGGGATCAAGCCCGCGTCTTACAGCCAAGCACCACAACCAGTGAGTCACCGCGGCGGCTTGGGAAGCAGCGAAGTGGCGTGTTTCAAGGCAGGCTGCATTTACTTTATTTCTATAACTGTGCAACCCGTCGAACTCAGCGGCGGCCGCTTACCTGGGCACGGTCAGAGCGCACGTTTCATTCGTTAAAAACACGGCTGGGAGCGCTACAATCGCACGAGCGCAGTCACGTGGTTATTTTTAATATTTCGCGGGCCTTCTTTAAACGCGAAAAAGGGACAATGCAGGACGTACGCACGCACGCGCACACAAACTGGCTTGCTTGTTTCTGAACTCCTCCACAGCTTGACGAAACGCTCCTGAGCTTAAAATGAATATTAAATATTCAAAATTGTGGAAAAATTCGTCTTTATTAACCAACGTAGTGGAATCTGAAAAATACTCCGAGGAGCCACATTACGGCAAACAATATATCGTTGGTTTCAACCTGGTGTAGGTCTCGCGATTTTCTTTAACTCTTGGTTCAACACAACAGCCAATCGGGCGAGTTGGTGGTATGCACATATTGAAAGGCAAACAGCGCAAAGACGATGACCGGAGCAGGAGAAACAAAGGACGAAAGCTGTTTTTTACTTACAACTGAAAGTTTGTTCGAAAACAGCAACAAAATATATGGAAAAAGTGGCCAACCTATCGACAAGTACACAAACAAGAACCTCTGTTGCTACATGGCATCAAGGCACGCAACCTCACTATCATGTAATAAAATAGATGGCATACTAATGCACAACCTTGTTTTCTTCCTCATGTGGCAGGCTTCCATAATCTCATGTGTCAAGCGGGACGGGTGCTTGTACAGGATATCACAATAGGCAAGGAAGGAAAACAAGATTTGCGGTCATGGATATGGTCAACGAGATAAGTCAATTTGTTAGAGTCCAAATTATTTGCATGCTCTTTCAAACGTGTAAAAACGCATTGCCCAGTCTGCCCGATATACACTTGTCTGCATGGCATTGGGATCTTATGAACTACCTCTTCTGCGCATATCACAATCTTTGTTTCGTGCTTAACCCCACTGGATTCCAGGTTCGTTTAGTTGCGCAGCCTTTTTTGTCAAAATAGCACAAACCCTTTTAAGTTTCTTGGTGCAGAGAAAACAACCCCTACGTAATACCTTTTCGCCACATTTTTAAGATTATGTGACAGACGGTGTACATAAGGGAGGGTGGCAAACTTCTTTCTTTCCTTCTCTTTTTCTGAATTAGGCACCAAAGCTGGATTCCTAAGCTTATTGGCTATCTTATTACAGCACAATAACATAACATAATCCGGGTATACAGCTTCCTTGAGTCCTTTTAATTTGTTCATTGAATCTGTTGGTTGCCATATGGATGCAACGTTTTGATAACGCAGACAACAGAGAAGAGACCACAATTCCTGTTTTAACTGCTTTGGAATGATGCGATTTATAATTTAACAACGTGTTTCCACCTTTGCTGGTATTCCCAACAGATATGCCCTGTCTCAACTATCAAACTCAACGGTCCAAACAACGTGAAACCCACACCCCGTAGAAGTGAAATGGCTTGAATTCCACAATAAAAGATCGTATTCCAGCACAAGCGTCCCTAGCCTACCTACTGCATCCACTTTCGCACTCGGGATTCATACACAAACGCCGTGGATGTGGGCAGATCGGGCTGCCAGAGACAACTATGATCTTCGCCGCGGAATTATTGAACAACTGCCTGCAGAAATGAGATTTAAATAGCACCACCATCGTTAAAGAAGGCGATATAGTCTTCCAGTGGCTGCGAGTAGACTGCGGCAAGTAGGGATCCATGGATCAGACGAGTAATAAACGAAACTTTGAATATTAGGCCACTTTCCTTGGTCCTCACTTACCTCTCTTTTAAGGAGTTCATCGACACGGAAGTCCTTCCAGTCAACGTCCTCGTTATCCCACTCGTAACCGTCAAAGGGGCACACGTGCAGTGCTTTCCTGCGTGCACTGCTTGTAGCAGGAATCGCACAGCACGTGCATGCAGGGTAGCAACGCAATCATATTTCGCACCAGTCCGCAGGTACTGCATATCCTGTTGGGCGGAAGAGGCTTGATGAAATTCAGAGGCCTCCAGTCAAGGTCTGGAGAAAACCCGACCAGCGTATACTTTTGACTTGGAGGAGACATCGTTCACCAAATACGCCCACTGCACTGGACGATACAGGAGCGGATCATTTCACTCTCGTAGCAAGCGGCCTTGTCTTATCCATTGTTAACGGTTGCCAAAGCCACTATCTCTAGCTGTCTCTGCTCGCCCGGCGTTAACAATCTGTCCGATGGCTCGTGCCGGATGGCTTAGCGGGTGGCTTTGGGTGCGGGCTGGAGCAAAAAATATCAAGTTTATTGAACTCATTTAGCAAACTTAGAAGTTTAACAAACTTTGATTTAACAACTTTAGAGGTTAGAAACGTGTCGGGCAGGCAAGGCGAAGGAAATGAGGGGTTTGCTAAAATGTTGTTATGTAGGAAGGGAGCAGAGCGGGTGAGGGAGAAAACGGGATTTATTGATATCTTCGTTGAAATCAAGAAGAAATGGACACGGACAAAAACGTAATGCGAAGGTAAGATAGCTATAGATGGTCGTTAAGGACAATGGAGTTGGTTCCATTTGAAGGCAAACGTAGTAGAGGCCGGTAAAGAATTTGCATTGCATTTATTTATTCAATCACCAACCGAATTGATTAAGGCGTCATTTGTGCCAGGCATGTGTATTTTTAAATCGCAGGATAAAGGCAACCCTATAGGACTTATCGGTCAGCAAACATAATTAGCAACGCAAATAGGTAGCACTGTTTTACGTAGCATGAAACGTTAAACTTTTTGTAATAATTTCTCTTTTATACTTTGCAGAAATAGGTATTTTGCTTTTTTGTGCAGCGATTTGGGCGTGTTGGTACGTGCTTAGAAATAATGACAACAGCGCAACAAAAGAAACAACGGACGAACAGTAGACAAGTACGAGCACTCGCCTTTGTCTATTTTCTGCCCAGTGTTCCTTTTTTTTGCGTTGGTGTCATTATTTGCTCTAGTCAAGTCCAGCATTCTTGAAGAAAAATTTTGAATTTTGAATAGGATAAGGCACTACTATGAAAATATTGAAGATAACGGTTTCTTCTTCAGGTGTGTAGCAAAATCTTTTTGAAGATTTCCTATCGCTCGCCTCGAGTAGTAAAGTATGCTATAGGAAACCAATAGAGAACGCTCTTCACCATAGCAAGAAACGTTAATAGCAAAGAATGCGGGCCTGCCGAGAGGATATCTGCAGATATATTGTTTGTTATAGCAAATTAAGCCTTACAATATATGAAAAAAAAATTGCGTCCACAAACTCTTTCCTGTTAAAAAATGCTTTTGTAGAGAAATTGTGGGTATGTTAGGCGGCAGGCAGTTTCAAATAAGTTGCAAAATATAGAAGTGCATAAAAAATTCTGCATGCTAATTGCGGTGATAATAAATGTTTTTTTTGGGAAAGGAAATGACACAGTATCTGTCTCATATATCGTTGGACACCTGAACCGCGCCGTAAGGGAAGGGATAAGGGAGGGAGTGAAAGAGGAAAGGAAGAAGAAGGGGCCGTAGTGGAGGGCTCCGGAATAATTTCGACCATCTGGGGATCTTTAACTTGCACTGACATCGCACAGCACACGGGCGCCTTAGCGTTTTTCCTCCATAAAAAACGCAGCCGCCGCGGTCGGGTTCGAACCCGGGAACTCCGGATCAGTAGTCGAGCGCCGTAACCACTGAGCCACCGCGGCGGGGTTTAATTGCGGTGAAATAGTTACTTCTTGCTACAGTTCGTGATCGGTAGAGTGAAGATCCAACCTGAGATGAGCGTATTGTAAAGTTGCACATAATAGAATGGCACACGATAACACAGTTAGGTGGACGGATGAGAGTAGGCGTGGATAAGGTTACCGGAAGCTGATACTACTCTGGAGTTAATTCATAGGTCTTTGCTCTTTTGTTGCCATCGCATCCAGTCTCACACTGTGAAGTGCGACTGCATCTTCAGTGTCTTGATGCCTTTGAACGCAGCAGTCGTATGAGATAGGAGGTTATCACCATCGAAGGATAACCCTCAAGAATACATCAAAGCGGAACTCATTCGCCGTTACAGCAGTGATGAATTTAAAGAGTTGATCACCTGTGAAGGACTCGGAAGCAGGGAACCTAGAGCAGTACTGTGCCATATAATGCACCTGCCTTGAGACCGTGATGGTGCCAATATGCTGCGTAAGTCATTGCTTCAGCAGTTCAGAAGAGTTGCGGATCAGACTAGTTGGGACACGTTTGACATTTTTCGAAAGCGCTAAAATAACACGGACAAAGAAGAAACACACAGGAACCAGCGCTCGTCCCTGTCTGTTCCTTCTTTGTCCGTGTTGTTTTAGCGCTTTCGAAAAATGCTTCAGCAACTTTCGTGTCAGGTGCACATGAACAAGTTTCTGCGCATCGTCAGCGAATTTTCGGTTTCTTAGCCGGTAAGGCTGACAAGACAGCGACCGTCTGGCTTCTGTAGCATGTCTGCTTTATCTGATTTTTCCCAGATGTCCATCAACCTACGGACTACTAGTTATCATTTGGACAGGATTCTTTCGGCCAAAATCGAGCTCAGCTCTTGGATGGAGTCGCTGAGTGCCGTCTTTGGACCCTTGCAAGGACACTATGGCTCTCATCGTCCGGTAAGTATGAGGTTGCATTCTGGTCTCGCGTGACCAGTTGGTGCTCCCCCCCCCCTCCCCCATTGATATAATTTCGTATCTTGGCACTGTCGTGCACCCTGTGTTTCCTCGGGAGGCAACCCAAACGTGCGCTGAAAATTGCCAGTGAAAAAGGCCCGACAGCAAGCCATTTTCTATACTCACACGAATAGTTCATGAAATGCAATGCTATTCCAGTGCTTGGAACCTATGACTACAAGCTATGCAAAACCTTCAAACAAAAATTGAAGAAGAGAAGTACTTTTTTGCGACATTTAGCAGATCTGGAAAGTAATGCGCCGGGGACACGACACCCGACGTAATGAATACTGGAAAGTAAAAACGTTTAATACAATGCACGGAATGCAGTAACTGCAAAACCAGTTACCAAGGATACTGAGGCATTTAAACGGTAACAAAATCTTCCTTGGAAACATTTCCTGTACAAGAAACAAGTGGCAATTTGTTTCTCTTTCATCATTTTCCCTCACAGTTTTGTCTTGTGTATTAGTTTGGACATCCATTTGAGTTCGTGAATTCCGTAGATTGAATGCTGTAATACAATGTCAATCTCTGACGTTCACCAGTTCCTGGTCATATATTCTGTTACGTAGAAGCTGGTAATCAGATTAGCTGAACACCTCTGTTAACCAATTCTGTTACGTATGATGCCTTTGTTCAGCAACGCTGTGACGTCTAGCTAAGAAGATTGCAGCCTTGTCATGCTGCCCCAAGACACTTTTTCTGCTCGCTTGCCGCGTTGTGCGTTCATTACTTTATGTAAAAGAAACTTTGAGGACGCTTAAGCTTATGCTTATGCTTATGCTCCCGCAGGGAGCGGAGTTGCGCGAAGGTCCGCCATTTTGTTCCAAGCTGTGCGGGAAAGCAGCTCCTCGAGCGCACAGGCGCTGGGATCATGACGGGGCTGGCGTTGTAGAGCAGCTTGCTTTTTTTAAAGCTTAGAAACGGCACCAGATTGCAGGCATCCTTTTTTTCTTTTTACCGTATCAGGGATCGATGCTAAGCCCATCATACTTCGTTGTAAAAAACGCCGTAAAAATAATCTGATTTGCCGAAAATATCATACAGCATGACAGAAAGATCGCGGAATGACAGCGATAGCTCGCAGTAAAGACATTAATGGCGCAGAAATGCTTGGAAATGAAAAACCTGCGTGAGTTGTGCGATGAAGAGAAGTTTGGTAATGCATTTCCCTGCAAAACCACATTGAAATACATTATTCTATAGGGTTGCGACCACCGATGTTGCACGAAGCTTGTGAAACCACGCTGCATACGATGTGAATGCGGGCAGTCTAAAACAATGCATTTTGCAAGCAAGTAAATCTTACCAACCAAAGGCACAGATATCGCAAACTCGCACGCTTATCTTTCACAAAATATACATACGTACCATTTGTTGCTCTGACTTCTAGCCCACCACTGCATTTTTCCTATGTCATGGTCATCTTTTCAAGCCAAACACATCACGTGCCGTACTTCTTTAACATCCGAAAGTTAGAGAAGCCTGCCTTAAGTCACTGCAGCTGAGTTATGGTATACGAGTTTCCAAGGATCTCGAAAAGTGATGTGTATCTCTTTCTGGTGCTATTATTTGCTCGTTTTTCCCCAAGCCCTATTGCGTTTTCTCTTGACCTACTTGAATTATATGTACCTTCTCTGCATTCTGAAATATCTTTGTTTTGGACTGTTCCATGCTTTTACTCAAGGAAAAAACTTATCTGAATATCCAATTTTGCTTTCAAGTATTTCATTCTATTTTTGTTCCCCTCTCCTCAAGTGTTAACATCCTTGTCAGTGGAACCTTAAGGGTATTCTGAACAAATAAAATAGTTAAATAGCCTAGGCAAAGCTTGTTCACTGCGTAAAAAGCTTTGCCGCTTTCGGTACGGTTCTTACAGTTTGGCGCACTGCACCCCGTCATAGTTGGAGGCTGCCGTCACTGCACACTATCAAAATATATACAACTGGAGCGCATGGAAAAGGCGGGAACACACCGCAGCAGACCGCACCGGACGCGTCCGATCACGATGGCAGTCGAGAGGGTACTGGGACTGACGAGGAACCGGCGTAGCGCCTGGGAAGTCGGCTCCTCCACTTCAAAATGGAACAGTCGTCGTCAGCAGAATCACGTGACGGCCGCTTGGCGAATGGCGTCAAGAGCGGCGCGAGGAAAACAGTCGCGTAACTCTGCTCCCAGCGGGAGCATATACAGGAACACTAAGGCGCCCAGTCTTCCCCTGCCACCTGCGTTTCTCCGCAAAGTCCACTGTAGAGCTCTTGTTCTCCGTTGGGCGCGAGATGGCGCTACCAGTGCCATTGTTGCGAAAGCATGCTGTTTTCGTTTGCCGCCGCCGTAGACGATGAAATTTTTCGATTGATTCTGACCATAACAAGCAGTTAGTCCGTCCGAACGCAGTGTAAAACGAAACTCACGGCCAAATGTATCTTGTGCCGAAGGAATATGTTTTCGATTTTCTCGCAACGCTCAGTGCAATATATGTATTCGGAAGGTTGAATCGGTTGTAGCGGTGGTCATGTGCAGAGCAAGTCTTGGGCAAGACGTATTAAATAAGGTTCAGAAGAAATGATGATACTTCATTTCTTTCTAAACCTTGCCAAAAATGCGAAAACCCTTCATTCTCGATTACAGACTGCCATTTTGCTCGTAAGAACATAACTGCAAGGGAAGCGATCATTTGGGGGGACCTTGGGGGGGAACATTGTTTGCTGTGAAAAAAGAATGCAGAAACTAAGCATGGTTTATAGGACTGGTGGGAAACGTTTTTTTCTGGGACGTCCTCCAAAGGACTCTTAAGAAGGATGCCTTCAGATGGAAAATTAGGATGATGTGCCACACGCATGTCCGACAGAGTGGACCTTGTTCGTTCCCTCATGCTTGTCTTCTTCCCCGAAGGCTTGGCCGCTTGGGGCCTCGGAAGACCGACCGCCAGCGGTGTCGTCCGGCTCGGGCCTTGATTGTCGCCAACTAACTAGTTTTTTCTCGTTTTTTTTTTCCCGTCCATTCGGGCGATCCAACTTTCCAGACTGGAGCGTCTCCCTCGTCCTCCTCTCAGCGCCGGCGACTTGAACATTCACCGCCTTCCCCCGCATTTCCCCATCGGCTCAGGCTTTTTCTTTTCTGGCCGGTGCCATTGTCACTCTTGCCGGAAATGAATGAGGGGGGGGGGGGGGGGGAGGGTGCTTGACCTGTTGAATGCTGAAAGATGACGGCCAGGCTGTCAACTTTCAGACCTATAACGAGCCTTCTCCCACGACAATCGGAGAGATTCCTGGCGCTATACAGTGCATTTCCAAGCGCATGAGATACTCTCATGGAAACATTGAAGGTAATGGTGCATCTTCTGATATGTAGCAACATCTTTCGGTTAAAGTGTTTCCACCGATCGCACCGAACAGTCATGACTGCCATAGAAAAGCAATGGGGAACGCTTTTGATGCTAGAAAAAGCGTTAATAGAGAAAAAAATGCAAGACTGCCATCGGGTAATCTGCGGATATATTGATCACTATAGTGAAATCTAACATTGTATGAAAAAATTGCGTTCATAAAGGGTTTCCGGCTCAAAAATGATTTTGTCCAGAATTGTTGAGTATGATCTCATCATGGTTTTGGGCTGCATAGTATATTAAGAAGCAGCATGGCGGTGCTCCCCACAGACGTTGACTGAGGGCCAGCTGGACAGTATTTTAAACAAGCGATTACAAAAGGTACTGAAATGATCCAACACCGTGGTCCAACATGGGAATCCGGCACCTGACTTGGCTTGCGTACCTGACTTGGCCTTCCCATTGCAAGAATGTGAAGCAAAGAGCAAGAAAATAAAGAAACCATGAATCACTCGTGAATTGCACAAGAGAATAAGGCAAAAGAACAAAAAGTACCACGAATTTATAAGGTGCAAAGATTCAAGCGTACTCGTGGAGTTCAGGAAGCGTAGAAATTAATTGAATTCCGATTTAAGAAAGGCAAAGAACACCTATTATGAAAATAGGTTCATGAATGTTCAAAATGATTCTAGGAAAGTATGGGACATCATCAACGAAGGGATGGGTAAAAAGCGTCACCAACAAGACATGATAGACATTTACAAAGATGGCGTTCGGGTTCCCGTAATGGAAGTTGCTGAATAAATGAACAGAAATTTCATTACCATTGGCCCGTGTGAAGAGGCTCAAGCAGAACAAGGCAGTCTAATATCAGAGAGGCAACTCGAATCTCTTATGCTTGTACCAACGACTCCTACTGAAATATGCTGAATAATTCAAAGTCTATCGAATTGTGTCGCTGCTGGAATAGAAGGTATAAAAGTTCCACCCATAAAATATGTTGCAAATATACTTAGCCCGATATTGTGTGATATTATAAATAAGATGCTCCAGACTGGTGAATTTCCTAAGGAACTAAAAATTGCTAAAGTAACTCCTGTGTATAAGGGCGGCGGAGAAACCGACATTAACAACTATAGGCCTATTTCGGTTCTACCAGTGTTTTCAAAAATATTCGAACGTGCCATGTATGTCAGGTTCTCAAGCTTCTTTCAAAATCATCATATAATTAGTAGTGCTCAGTACGGGTTTCAGAAGAATAAGTCTGCAGAACAGGCACTCATCAATATCAAAGATAAAATCATGGAAAATATTGAAGACAAGCTCCTGACACTTGGTCTGTTTCTCGATTTAAGGAAAGCATTTGACACTGTACTGCACGATATACTGCTTAATAAATTACAAGCATATGGAGTAAGAGGTGTTCCACTGGGATTAATTAGAACATATCTTTTGAGCCGGTCTCGATGCGTATCTGTAAACCGCATGTTATATAGCAGAATGACAGTACTGCATGGCATTCCCCAGGGATCCATTTTAGGGCCACTGCTATTCCTGGTACACATTAATGATATAACAAGAATACCCGGTTCTCCCGAATTAATAATGTATGCCGACGATACAAATGCTTTTTTCAAGGCCCTGACAAATGAATCCCTGGAGAAAGCAGTCAATACTTGCCTTTCTAATCTCTCTACATGGTTGCGAATGAATCGGCTAGGACTAAATACTAGTAAAACTAAATATGTCATTTTTAAGCCAATCAATAAAAAGGACTCATACGCAATGAATTTAAAGTTTGAAAACACCCTGCTCAGCCAAGTAAGTGAACAAAAATTTCTGGGAATTTGGTTCTCTGAGGATCTTTCATGGACATGCCATACCCTTGAGCTCTCCAATGATCCCTCCCGAGTGGTGGGTAGCATATGCAGAATACAGAATCTATTGCCGACGTGGCTAAAAATGAAATTGTATCACTCTTTATGGCGGCTGCGTTTTTATGGAGGAAAAACGCTAAGGCGCCCGTGTGCTGTGCGATGTCAGTGCACGTTAAAGATCCCCAGGTGGTCGAAATTATTCCGGAGCCCTCCACTACGGCACCTCTTCTTCCTTTCTTCTTTCACTCCCTCCTTTATCTCTTCCCTTACGGCGCGGTTCAGGTGTCCAACGATATATGAGACAAATACTGCGCCATTTCCTTTCCCCCCAAAACCAATTATTATTATTATTATCACTCTTTATTCTACTCCAGGTTATGTTATGGCATCTTAACGTGGGGTACAACGACATTATCTAATTACAACAGGTTATTGGTCCTGCAAAAAAGAATGTTAAGAATGTTCGAAAACTTCCACGGAAACATCAGAAACTTACCCACACAACCGCTTTTCATAAAATATGCTATGCTCCGGGCCGACCAGGTATACTATTTCAAACTACTACTATGGAGTCATAAACACAAACTTTATCCTACGTCCCCAGGTAATTCATCTCGCTATTCAATCCGAAATCCTACACTTAGGCTGCCAGCTATAAGAACAAACTACGGGCGACAAACGTTAAACTTCCGAACAATTAAGATGTTGAACAGAACAAATATCAGTGTTGATCTCAACAAAAGATTTGCTGTTTTCAAAAAAGAATGCAAAAATGTTTTCGTTTCGGGCAGTATTTTCTTTGCTTTGTGAAGACAGTGTGTGATTTCGTGTGCGTGTAGTTTTCTATCAAGAAGAAACGCAAGACAATAATATATATTCTGTGAGTTCCTTTGTTCTTTTCTGTCAAATGAGACGTTATTTTTTTGTTTTATTTTTCGTTCCTGGCGCAATAGCTTTGCCACTTCCGTTGTCTGCTTTTTTGTTTTGTTCTTGTTTTTTTGTTTTCTAAAAAAAATGTTCATTTTGTACAACATAAGTTCTAATCAGTGAATGTGCATTTGCATATGTGTTTTTCACGTGATTTTGTTTGTTTACTTTCCTTTTCTGATTACCCAAAATTTGTTTGGCTCACAATATGCAATGCTGCTTGCCGAACTGTAGTAATTCATTTTTTGTGTGATGAATTTGTATTGGGGGGCCGAGGCCCCGTCAGGCGTTTTTACGCCTTTAGCTTCGGCCCCCCCTTAGACATGTTCTAAGAAACAAATAAGGGAAAAAAATGTTGGACATACAGAATTTTAGGCTTGGTACTTCACTCACAGTGCGGCCGACGGCTCTTGTGTACATATTATATGATATTGACGAAAATAATAAAAAAATGAATCGGTGGTCCAGTCGATAATGCGGCCCTTTCGCAACCGACGAGATCCGCGGTTTCAATCCCACCGCTGTCCCGAATTTGTTTTTAATCCAGCTGTTGCTTTGTGTGGATGAGCTTTCGGATGAACAGTCGCGCCCTAAGGAATGATTCCTAGAAAACCATGTTAACCTCTCTTCATTTCGTATTGAGCAGGACTATTGGGGCTGGAAACGTAGTTCGACACCGAAAGGAACAACTTTTCGTCGAAAATCGCTTGACGCTTTCAGATGTAATGTGAAACGTCCCGTACTCTCCGTTCATTTACTGTCGATGATGGAAACACGCTGCAATGCAGCTCAGGGTCCCCCTTGATCTTGCTTAAAAAGTGTGCCTTGAGCAGTCAGATTGTGAAACGCTTGGCAATAAAAGAAACGGCGCTGAAGGACAAGGCCAAAAAGAAATGAATAAAGGACATTTGCGGCGCTGGCTTGTTAGGTGCACGTGGCATATGTGGTCTGAGTGAAAAAAAAGAAAATGCCGCACTGGCGCTTTCATCTCCGCGGAAAACAATCAAGTTGGACCTAAAGTACTATCTTTCGTATTACCTCAGGATCATCACCATCATCATCCTGAGAACGCTCACTGCAGGGCAAAGTCCTTTCCTCTTGTCTCTCCAATTAACCCTGTCCTTTGCCAGCTAGGTCCACCGTACGCCCGTAGACTTCTTAATGTCATCCGCCCACCTAACCTTCTGCCGCCCCCTGCTACGCTTGCCTTCTCTTGGAATTCACTCCGTTACCCTTAAGGACGAACGGCTATCTTGCCTTCGCAGTACATGCCCTGCCCAAGACATTTCTTCCTCTTGATTTCGACTAGGATGTCATTAACCCGCGTTTGTTCCCTCACCCACTCCGCCCGCTTCCGGTCTCTGAACGTTACGCCTATCATTTTTCTTTCCATGGCTCGCTGCGTTGTCCTTAACTTGACCTATTTGATACCTCAATAAAAAGTAATCGTTGCTCAGAGATCTACGACTTGCAGAAATTGCAGCCTTGAAAACAAATACTGAGAGCAGTTTGCTATATTGATGCACCACGCGTAAGAGTTAATACCACTTAATTACGAAGGGGGCTACTTGATGAACTGGGTGCAAGCTTGCTTCGCTTCGCTGTGGTAAAACGAAGCGCACCTGTCCCACTGACACGTCGGCACTCCCCCTGATGAAAATATACAGACGCCATCGTCAATTCCCCGCAGAACCTTCGCGCTGCCTCGCTATAGGCCCTGCGCGCCTCATCACGGATCAATCGCCCCTTTAGGAATCGGTAAGTGCCACTTGGCTTTTCCCTGATTCAAGGCGCAGATTACAGGCGTCTCTTCTGTTGACTGATTTTCGCCGTTCAGTGGACACTGGCAGTGTTTTCTTGTATTCCATGTTAGCATCTGTAAAGAAATCGCCAGAAGGATTTTACTCTACACATAAATACAGTCTGGAAACCTTACGCAGGGGCGAATGTCAAGTCCAGCTTTCTCGGGTAAACATTTTTTAAATTGGAAGATTGTAAGACACTGTTACGGAAATCTTGAAGTTAATGGTCCATTATTCTGATACGCACCAAAATATTTCTTTTAAAGAATCTCCATTGATCGCGTCGAACAGTTGAGACTGCCTTACAAGAACAATGGGGAACATTTTTGACGATAGCAAAAACGTGAAAAAAAATACAAGACTGCTATCGGGTGATCTACGGATGTATTGATTGTTATAACGAATGCTCACATCGTACAGCACACTGGCGTTTTCGTATTTCGCCTCCATCGAAATATGGCAACCTCGGCAGGGGTTCGATCCTGCTACCTTGGAATCAGGAGCCGAAGGCCGAAGGCACTGATCCACCATGACAGCTGGACACTTATTACAAGCGGAGTTCGAAACGTTTCTCGACTTTTATTAAAAAAACAACAACATTATATTCACTGAAAACTTCATTCAAGAAAAAAGTTATTCCTCACTTCTCAGTGTAATCTTCATCCTCGTCAGTTCATTTTTGAACAATGTAGATTTAGTTTTGAAAGCACCCCCTGAAAACCATTTGTTGATGTTGGAACCTCTTTCATACTTGCAGGGACAACGTCTTTCTAATCCACGGAATTCTTTGTCATGTGTGCCAGCCTTAATTTCGGAAAACCATAATAAATCGAGGAAAGCTGGGTCCGAATGCTGCCGAATATAATGACAAAGGGGCTAAGGGCGGTCGCCGTACAGCGATGAGCTGAAAGTTGGTGTCGAGGAGGAACAGTCACTCAAATCTGACTGGAGATGCATGCTCGTAATGGCCTGCAAACTTTATTCACGCATTTCCTTGAGCACAGATCAGCTGCCACGTACTTCTTTTCTCCAGATGAAGTGACGTTCACAATTCCGTTCCTCCTTAAAAAAAGAAAAAAAAAATGACAACGTCGCATTTATGGTAGATTTCACTCTTCTCGCTCTTCCGGGTTTTGGGAATTTTTAAAATTCGGTGTTTTCTCCGCTGATTTCCTGAATGAAAACTTAGCGACCCCGCGAACTTTCACTTCTTTCAAGAAACGAGAAACCCAGCGACTTTTTTTCTTGCTCTCAGGTTATTTAGTGAAGGCTCGCTAGAGCGTTCTCTGCAATTTTTGTACTTTCCTATAAATTATTTAGGAATATTTGAGGTTGGTCCTTGATTATTTTCTTGAGGCGATCAGCACTCAGCAGAGGTTCATGTTCTGGACCGTTCATAGAAGTGATTAGCAAAGCTTCTGAAGTGTCGAGCCTTAATTGGAACAAAGTAGAGTTTTTTGACAGTTTTGTTAGAAGCTGGTTGTTTCGAAAGATGAGAGTTTACTTTTACCAATCCTTTCGCTACCGGCAAAACATGATGAATATCGTAACAAAATGAACGGGAATTTTGATGCAATCATCGATGTGAAACGTTCACTTGGGACCTCATCTCTCACTTCCATAATAAGTTCGGAATGTGCAATATAATACAGAGGTGTTTGGTGATTGAGGTAGAAGCAGCATCAAGGTCGGTTAGCTACATTTTCTCGATGTACGTAATTACGCGCACTTTGAAACTGCGCTAGTATTCCTGTAATGTGAAAAATATCCCATCGGTGCCATTCAGAGACAACAAGCATTAATGGAGCGAATATAAAAAACAACAGCACATAACTCCTTTTAAAACCACATGTCTACACTAACAAACAATTTGTGCACTGCGTTTATAGAGATTGTCGTGTAGTATTAATTTTTGTAGGCTGGTAAAATAACGCCATCGCATGGACCAATTTTGCTCTTCTGTTCCGCTGCGAAATGACCGCGCCTCTTTGATTCCAGCGGCAGCCATGTGAATCCATTTCATCAAATAAAGCGATATTGTACTAACCTTTCTTCCTATTTCTATTTGCTATCCTTCGTGTCTGGTCCACAGGTGTAGTGAGGAAGAGAGAGCGTGTTACATCCAGCACTATAAAGCGGGAAATGGGGAAACTATTCTTTCTTTTCTTTTTGTGACACGGTGCTTTATAGAGGAGAATTCGGAAGTTGTATACCATCCACTTTTCTATGACTTCAGCCAAAGCTTCGCTCAAGCAACGCCACATCGCGACGAGTAAAGGAACAGATGCGCAGGAACAAGTCTCATTGCTAAGCGAGCGGTGTGGCTGTCATAGAATTAGAGATGTTTGGCAAGCTGCCCTTGTTTGGTCCGGACAAGAGCATATTAATTAATATTACGCAAAGCTCCTTCATCATTTCTGTTATCACAACTGACCTTCTTTCGATGGAGGCGAAATGGTAGAGGAGCGCGTACTGTGCGATGTCAGTGCTCTTGAAAGAACCATAAATAGTCGAAATTATCCGGAGCATTCCATTGCGGCGTCCCTCATAGCCTTAGTTTCATTGAGATGTTAAATCCTATAAACCTACAAATGACCTTCGTGCCAGGATATAGTGATCAAATGGCTCTCACAACAAGAAGACGTTTTCTTGAGCGTTTTTAAGATGATATATATAACCCAACCAGTGGTGGAAACATACAGGAAGTCTTTGGAGGGCATTTCATACTGCTTCATCATCACTGATCGTGCGCAGCGGTTGCATTCTCTCAGCATATCCCTTGCCTGCAGTTCAGTGCTCCGGAACACCTGCTACAAAGCATTTCTTTAGTTAGAGACAATCTTTCATTTCGGGGAGCAGTGACAAAGAGAGTACGCTGGCATAGTCAATGCAACAAACAACATTGCATGCTCGTTGACAGAAGGTACTACCTCTTTTCTGCTTAATATCATGGCAAACAAGTCCAATGAACGAGGTGGTTCTGCTCGCGTTTCATGGCGACTAAACAATTCTTGCGTTAGTAATAAGAAACTTCAACTAGTCGAGGCGGGCGGGAAGAGAGTTCTTTCGTGCTGGGTCGAGTGCTTTCTTCTTTGTGAGAGATAGCCGTTGGAGAACAGGCGGAGAATAGAATACAGCTGTGCTCTTTCAACGTGAGCTTTCTTGATGCAGTAGCCCTGAGCGGCAGTTGCGGCCCCACCGTGTTCCCGCTGGGAAGCTGAACATGTGCGGTACTTCAGTGATTATCTTTGGAAGTTTTTTATTCTCTGGTGACCAAGACAGGCTTGCACCCATAACAGTACCGGGGAAGTTCTGATTTCGCACGTTGGGAAGCGCGCGTCTACATAATAGGAGCGAATACCGGGTTGTCGCGGACTTTGTAAAAAGCTATGGCAACCCTGTTTTCGGGGAGAATCGAAGACGTCGAGGTGTCAGGCGCGGCGAGATGTTGAATAGCGCTCTATGCAGACGCCGCTCTGTAATGTAGCACGAACGTGACGAACGTGACCATACAGAAGCGTTCGCATTTAGCGTATTGTGCAGTCCTGACGGCAGGTTCCTTTTCATTCGAATAAGAGTATTGCGCACTAGAAAGCTAAGCACAATTACCGGCGGTGCACCTTCTTTAAAACGTACAATGCCGTCGGAGCCAAATACAACATTCACACAATTGTGCCACTCTTTTATATAAATTGCAAGCTTTGCGTGCAGCTCACAGGACTCAGACTTCTCTAGGATGCCAGTACATCAGGATGAATAATACATTACAAAAACCAGTACGATGTCAATGAAAGGCTCCGTCTGCTTGTGCCCTGCGTGAATGTCCTTTTCAACGCATGGCACGAGCGGCAGGGCGTTGTCATTTGGAGACCTGTTTGCCGGAAACCGTTCATTTATACAGGACGTAACAAGGTAACCATGTGGGCTAGTTGGTGTCCTTCAGACATAACTTCACCAGCGAAAGCACGAGACACCAGGAAAAGAAGAACACAGGACAACGCTGGGCGTGTATTTACAGGACGTGTATTTAAGCTTTGTAAGTACCATGTTAAGTGTCTTTAGATGAAGCAACAATCTTCGCTATTCCACTCCAGGGAAACTTCACCCCTCGTCGAGGAAAAATTATGGAATTCAAGAAGAACAAGGATAGAGCTGCCGAGTAGCCTAGCGATATGTTTAGAGCACACTTCATCAGGCGATGTTGACATGAGCTTGATTGATTTCGCAATAGCTGTCGAGAGATTCTCTATCGTGAAGGGCACAGCCAACGCGGGCACAGCCAGAGATGTCGGGTCAGTAGAGTGTTCTGGGAAAATTAAGGCAGGCTTTAAAATACCAGACAGAATAGTGCAACGTTCCTAACAACCTTCTTTCGTAGTCTTCGCGTGGTTGTAAATAAAACGGAGCAACGGGCGAAGTTGTTGGGGTTGGATGCGAATACCGATAACATTTCAGCCAGATTTCCGCGAGAGTGTAAAGCACATCAAGCATGCAACAAAAGACTTGCCGTATTTAGCGGCCATGCTTAGCCAAGTATTGCCGACTGTACCGTTGTGCTTACCGAGAAATGCGAATGACTTTTGTACTTTGTACTGAAAGCTTTCACTTCAGGCGTCTGGTCGTTTCGTAGTAAGTTGATATTTTTAATTTCAATGCGCCCACTTCTTTTGAGGCAGTGAGCGATTGTAGGGACCAGTTCAGCAATCGAAGATGCAACTTCCAATCCCCATCTTTGAGGGTTCTTGTAACACTTCCGGTCTAGATTTTACAAGTAATTTACAAAAACATAGCAAATATGGTATTTCATGGATATATCGAAAGAGAGAGATTTAGAGCGTATCCTTCTGGCGAGCGTTATTACGGTGCTGGAGACTAAAATGTAGATGATATAACGCAGCGCTGGAAAAGGCCAAAAAAGAAGTCTAAGCGCTGTGTGCAACCCCAGAGCTTCCTAATTTTCACTGCTGAGTGATGATGAGGCTAAGCCGCCGTGAAGAGTGGCCAAGCGTTGCATCTCCTTGTACCACTTGAGTAGCAAGCATAGCTGCCTCCCAAGCTGTGTGTCAAAGCGTCATCATTTCTCACTGCTCTATAATCGCGCACATTTCAGAAGGCGTGTGTGTCTTGAAAGAGAAGGCTTGCCGTGCGAGCTTTCTGTCCACGTTCTGTTCGCGCGTGTTGTGCCCATCCTTCTCTTCACGGGCATGGCGGGGGCGAGCAAGGGGGGGGGGGGGTGTACCATGTGCCCATAAGGTTTATCGGTGGGCACGTTTAGCTATGACCGAAGCGCAGGTGAAGTATCGGCGCAGTATCCAGTGGTGCAGCAGAGATTATAAAATCAGACTAATAATGCATATTGACCGCCGCGGTGGCCTAGTTGCTTGAGCATCCGTCTCACATGCGGGAGATGCGGGGTTCGATCCCCAGTGCTTCTGGGTACCCACCGGTGATAAATTGGGTTCAAGTTTCCCCTCGACTGGTGCTCGGCTTATTCAGGGTGAAATGCTTGGGAAATAGGTTTTGAATCCACATTGAGTAAACGAAAACACCTTGCGCCATGACGCCCTTTGGCCGCATATGCTGTTGTGCCATAGAAATTCATCATTATTACTAGTGATACATCGCTTGCGGCCACAGGAGAGAGGGTGCCAATATATTGAAGTTGAAGTTGAAGTTTATTCCTTTCCTTTCTTACAAAGGAGGAGCCGGGACTAAAAGCTGCGGCGACAGCTTGACAATGGTCCCGGCTCCTTTACATACCCGGCAGTACAGGAGGAAAAGCGACGGCTATACATACAACAAACATACATACATACAAAGCAAAAGTAAATAAATCAACACTTCGCAGGCCACCTATGCACATCATGCAAAAATGACAAAATAAAATGCGATGCGATGAAAAGGTCATAGATAATCATACAAAGAATGGTGCATAATAATCAGAAAGATTGCATCTGAAATTCTCAAGGAAAAGAATTCTCCCGGCAGTATTCCCGAATTTCGTGTTTTGATTTTCGGGTTATGTCAAAATTTTCTTCGTTTAATCTGTTCAGCAGAATTGGAAGGTTATAACATAAGGATTGATTCACATAATAGGCTCTTGGTGTTGGGGTAAACCAAATTTCTCTGTGTCTTGTGTCACGGCAGCTGGCGTTTTCTCTGAGTTGTGCAAGCAAAATGATGAGGTTGTCGGGGTGTTTTAGGTGAGATTTGTAACATGATAGTAGTCTATAAGTATATAACGCAAATATTGGAAGGATTTCATACTTTACAAAAATATTCCTGGTGGGAGAAAAGAGTGGTACATTGGCAATACATCTCACTGCTTTTTTCTGAAGCAGATGTATCTTGTTAAGATTTGTTATGCCTGTTGTGCCCCACACTATGTTACAATATTGCAAATGAGAAAGTACTAACGCATTGTAAAGTATGATCTTTACCCTTATTGGAAGAATGTGCCTAAACCGCGCAAGTATACCAAGGGCTGAGGCGACCTTTGAACGTATGTAATCAATATGTGTATTCCAAGTTAAATTGCTTGAAAAGGTAACTCCCAGTGTTTTTACGGACTCAACGAGCTCTATAGGCTGGCTATTGAATACGGCTTTGATAGGTCGCGATATTTTCTTTCCCTTAGGACGGAACAACATAATTTTAGTCTTCACTGGATTTATTCGTAGATAATTTGCTTCTGCCCATAAACTGAGTTGAATAAGTGCATTGTTTGTTTGTTTTTCGACGTCTGTTTCGGAAGTACCTGTGATAAAGAAAGATGTGTCATCAGCATATGATACTACATGAGCGCTACTTGTGCTGTAGCAAATATCATTTATATAAATTAAGAACAGTAATGGCCCAAGTATGCTTCCTTGAGGCACTCCAGATGTTATAGGGAGAGTAGAAGAAGTTGCTGTGTTTATATCTACATACTGAGCTCTGTGTGATAAGTAGGATTCTAATAAAGTTAGCGCTACACCACGTACACCATACCTATTTAATTTAAAAAGAAGGACATCATGATTAATGAGGTCAAATGCCTTAGTAAAATCGATATAAATACCAATAGCGAGTTTATTTTCTCTAAATGCCTGTATTATAATTTCTTTTTGTGTTAGAAGTGCCGTTTCAGTAGACCTATGCTTCCTAAAGCCATGCTGAAAGTCAAGGAATAAGCGATTGTAATCAAAATATGAAGTTATTCTGGTATGGATTATTTTCTCAATGCCCCTAGAAAGCACAGGAAGTAGGGAAATCGGTCGATAGTTATTGAGTAAATTTTTATCTCCACGCTTAAATATTGGCACCACTCGGGCAATCTGCATTTCCTTAGGGAAAATTCCAGTGGATAAAATTAAGTTGAATATGTAGGTAATAACAGGGCACAGGACGTCGAGAACATACTTGACAGGCAGTATTTGCATACCATTCGAGTCCTGTGATTTGCTATTTTTGATGTTATTTATGCAAGCGAAAACTTCGGCTGAATCAGTTGGGGCTAAAAAGAGGGACTGCGTACTATCGTTTCCTTGTATGTACTGAGCGTAATTGTCACCGAGAAACGATTGACGCACGCAGGGCTGGTTTATTTATGCGCGCAAGATGCTGTTGGGACGCGCAAGGCATCAGGCAGCTCTCTAGAGATGAAGACAAGAAACATCTAGCCCCGAAATTGCTCAAGGCTTGCCAACTGCCGGGCAATACAGTTTAGCTGCGATACGGCGCCACTACGGCACGCCTGCAGGACTTCGTCGAGAAGAGCCGTAGGCACGAGGAGTAGATAAACAGCTTCCGTCGGGGTGTAGTTTTTCCTCATGCAGGATGCCGTCGCGTAAACAGAACGACGACAGTCTGCGTGAGAAGATTCTTGGGGGAGACTGAGCACTTCCTTCCAGATACTCAATGAGGGGCCGTAGTTCACTGTCGTCTCTTTGGTGTTTAATGAGAATGGACGTGGAGGTGGCCCCAAGAAAAACTGAATCGTCGTCGGGGTCAGCTCGAGGGTCCTCTATAGGAGCACGAGAAAACTGTCGGCATCACTGTGCTTCGTACCAGACTTGGAGACGATGGTGACATCGAATTCCTGAAGTCGAAGGCCCCAGCGTGCAAGCCGTCCCGAGGGATCTTTGAGGTTCGCCAGCCAACACAGCGAGTTGTGGTCACTTACGTTCCTGAAAGGGCGGCCACATAAGTACGGGCGAAATTTGGTCGCTGCCCACACAATGGCCAGGCATTCTTTTTCGGTGGTGGAATAGTTCGCCTCAGATCGTGACAAGGTGCGGCTCGCGTATGCGATTACGCGTTCGAGACCATCCTGCTACGACACAAGGCCCATGCCGAGGCCGATGTTGCTGGCGTCGTGTGCAGTTCGGTGGCGGCCGACTCGTCGAAGTACCCAAGGATGGGCGCAGTTTGGAGACGAGTTCGGAGGTCTTCAAAGGCCTGCTGTTGCTCCAGGCCCCAGAAGAACGGTTCGAAATCTTTCTTGAGGCGGGTGAAGGGCTTAGCGATCTGGAAGGAGTTCTCCACAAAACGCCGATAATAGGCGCAGAGACCCAGAAAGCGGCGCACACTTCGCTTATCGGTGGGCATAGGAAAATCAGCCAGGGCGGCTGTCTTATCGGGGTCGGGGCTAACCCCTTTATCACTCACGATGTTGCCCAGAAACTTCAACTCTTCGAAAGTTAAGTGACATTTTTCGGGCTTCAGGGAAGGACCGGCCGACTGAATTGCTTCGAACACAGCGCGCAGGCGTCTCAGGGGCTCTTCGAACGTGTCAGAGGAGATAGCAACGCCATCCAAGTACGCGAGACACGACTGACATTTCAGGTCGGCAAGAACGGTATCCATATCCGCTGGAAGGTTTCAGGAGCCGAGCACAGGCTGAAAGGGAGCACCCGGAATCCTTACAGACCGTCCGGTGTAATAAAGGCGGTCTTTTCCTTGTCGCGTTCGTCCACCTCGATTTGCCAATAGCCGCTGCGTAAATATAGCGATGAGAAGTACTTGGCGTGGCGCAGCTGGTCCATGTAGTCATCAATGCGCGGCCGAGGATAAACATCCTTTTTTTGTGACTTTGCTTAAACGTCGGTAATCAACGCAGAACCGTAGGGTTTCATCTTTCTTCGCTACTAAAACCACAGGTGACGCCCACGGGCTCGTAGACGGCTGTATCACGTCGTCCTGGAGCATTTCTTGAACTTGGCGGCGAATGGCATCACGCTCTTTCGAAGAGATCCGGTAATGCAGCTGACATAACGGCCGCTGGTTGGCGTCGATTATAATTCGGTGTTTTGAGAGCGGTGTCTGCCTATCTTGAGAGGTAGAAGCAAAGCTGTCGCAGAAAGACTGGATAACTCTTTCGAGGCAGCGTTTCAGAGTAGACGGCAGGTTCGGGTTCACGTCAGTTTTTATGGGAGGGGTCCGTGCCTCCATTGATGTCGAGGCTTTGGACAAAACGTGCTGTCCCGCGAATTCGCTGAGTTCTTCGAAATACGCAATAGCTGTTATTCCAGGCAAACACTGATGTTCACAGCCAAAATTAGTCACCAAGAGTCCGGTTCGGCCATTGTTCAGTTCAACAATTCTGTGAGCAACAGAGACTTGCCGACCAAAGAGCAGCGACATATTGGTTTCAGCGATGCCACGAGTTCCGGTGCTGTTATCGCAATTTACGGTAACAAACATGCTAGCTCTTGACGGGATCAATACGTAGTCGTCAAAGACGCTTAACTTAGTCCCGTGTGGCTCGGGATCGCCGTCAACGAGGGGTTGAGTGGAAAATTACACGACCAGCTACTGAAGGTTGATGACAGCACCGTACTCCAGAAGAAAATCTAAACCGACTATCAGGTCTTTGGAGCACTCGGGCAGCACAGCAAAGCAACCAGGCAAGGTAGCACCGCGGATCTGGATTCGTGACGTGCAGACGCCAATTGGCGTAAGCACATGGCCGCCGGCGGTACGGATCTGTGGTCCAGACCAAGGCGTCAGAACCTTTCTGAGGGCCGTGGCTAACCGACTGCTCATTACCGAAAAATCAGCGCCGGTATCTAAAAGTGCGGTCAGGTCGCGATTATCAGCGATTACTGGGATTTCGGCGGACGCCAGTCGGTCACAGCACGTCGTTGTCGTTGAGGTCATCGTCGGTATGATCGTAGCAGTGAATCGTCGATTTAGGCAGAAACCAGTCGGTCACAGCTTGTCTTTGTAGTTGAGGTCGTGAGGTCGAGTAGTCGTCAGTTGGATCGTAGCTGCGGATCACCGGGTGGATGTTATTGACTTGATCAAATAGCGGCTGCGCTACCCCCGCAGGACGCCGTCTTCACTTTTCCCGATGTGGGGACGCCCCTCTGAACTGACCAGAAGAAGACGGGCGGCGTGGCGAAGAAAACCGCCTTGGGGATGGCGACCGGGACTGGAGTCGCTGCGAGGTCGTTGGCTACACATTATCGGGCAGGCACTGCTCGATATCCCGCGGCCGTTCTCCGTAGCGGGGTCGAGGTGCGTCAGGTGAAAACCGCCTTGCCCATTCTGCGGTAGGGGCAGTGGCGGAGGATGTGGCCGGGTTCACCGCAGTGGTAGTAGAGCGGCCTATTTGGCGTACGCCAAACGTGCGCTTTGCTCATGGTGGACCGGGACTCCTGCGGTACGGCGGGTACAGCTGCAATTGGGTACCGCAGTGAAGGCACAGGAGTGACAGGGGAAAAGGCTTGCCTCACTGGCCCAGGACAGCTTTGTAGTGCTTGACTGTAAGTCATCACATAGGGCGCCGACTGCGGAGCTGGTGGCGACTGAACAGCTCTCCGGACTTCATCTCGAGCCACGTCCGGTATGGCAGCGACTCTGGCCTGTGGAGATTCGAAGCGAAGTTTCTCGAGTTCTTCGCGCACCAGGCTCTTCAGAAGCTCTCGAAGCTCCTCAGTGGGTAGCGACGTGGGCGTGTAGTGGTGAGTGGCTACTGCACTAGCCTGACGACCGTAGTGCGTGCCCCGTTCTTCTAGAGAGCGCTCCATGCTTGTTGCCTCCTTTGCTGGCAAAGTCGGCCACCGTTCTTGGCGGGTCACGTACCCGTCCGGCAAACAACTGCTCTTTTACGCAGCGCATTAAGTGGCGTACATTCTTGGCCCCGGGCATAGCAGGGTCGGCGCGATTGAAGAGTCGCGTCATGTCCTCGATGAACACGGCGACGCTCTCTTTAGGCTGCTGCGACCTCGATTGCAAGACGATTTCAGCCTTCTCCTTTCGTTCGCTGGTGTTGAACGTGGCTAAAAGCTCTCGGCGAAAGATCTCCAAGTTAGTGAAGGAAGCTTCGTGGTTCTCATACCACGTCTTGGCCGAGTTCTGTAGCCCGAAGTACACGTTCCGTAATTTGCACTCGCCGTCCCACTCGTTGAAGCCCGCCACACGGTCAAAGCTGGACAACCAGTCTTCGACGTCTTCAAACCTCTCACCGTGGAATGATGGGGGCGACCGAGGCATGTGAAGGACGAACGGCGGGGCATTCCCGGAATGCTGACTTGTCTGGCTAGCCGTAGCGGTCGTCATGGCCCTTACCGACGTTGTGAGTTGGCCGAACTCTGGTTGTAGGCCTCGCAGGCGACGGCTCGCGTTGTGGATTGGCGTTGTAGCCACGCGTTGAGAACGGACGTCAAGAGTGTTCTCAAGGTCAGCGTACATGGGCCGTCACCCAGCACCTCCACCAAATATGTCACCGAGAAACGGTTGACGTACGTAGGGCTGGTTTTTACTTATACGCGCAAGATGCTGTTGGAACGCGCAAGGCAGCAGGCAGCTCTAGAGATGGTTACGACCAAACATGTAGCCCCGAGATGGCTCAAGGCTTGTCATCTGCCAGGTAATACTGTTTAGCCGTGATACGGTGCCACTAAAGGGGTTAGTAGTGTGGCGATATTGCCGCGAAGCTTGCTTTTTGTCTGATCTTCTTATCGCGGCAGGCACGCCGCATTATCAATTTTCTGGGATGCGAGACGCGACCAGAGTTATCTCGATTTTTTCCTAGCCTCGCGAAAGTGTGCCTACTATGTTCTGGAACTTTCCTTGCGGCCTTTAAAATCGAGCACGGCTAAGAGCGGCGGGCATTCTGTTAGTCGACGACCGCCGAGCACGTTCGCTGCTATCGCCGCCGCTGAGTTTTCAGAGCTGTTCTTAGTGGGCGTAAGCCAGCCTATTAAAGTATTCTCTTACGAGCTGCTCTGTGCCTTCCTCAAGACCGGACCCCAGTCGATGCTACGTGACCCCGGCGGAGTTCCCGTCACGACCTCGTGACATCTGGTGGAGGTGCGGGGTACATGCACCCAACCCAACCTGGAAGATCCACCGTAGGGAATGAGAGCCAAGAAGATCCCGAAGTACGACACAGCCGCCGTCTTCAAGGCCTGCAAGCTCAGCACGGATTACTACCGGATCCTACTCGACAACGACAACAAGCTCCAGCGCCCACCATGACCGAGCCAGCGACGTCCACCCCTGTCATGCTCCACCAGCCACGGGTGCCTCCAACCTTCCACGGCTACCCTGGCGACGACCCGGAAAATTGGATAGACAACTTTGGGCACGTGGCTACATTTAACAGGTGGGAAGATGACATGAAGCTCCGCTATGTTTTCTTTTCCCTTGACGGTCCTGCAAGAACGTGGTACGAAAACCACGAGACTACCTTGAAGACCTGGAAATTATTCAAGTCTGAAGTCGTGAAGGCGTTTACCAACATTCTCCGGAAGGAAAAGGCGCAGATGCTGCTGGACTCACGGATGCAGCACCCAAACGAAACTGTCAGCATGTACGTCGAAGAAATGCAGCGTCTTTTCCGCCGAGCTGACCCGAATATGACGGAGGAGAAGAAAACCGGATATCTAATGCGGGGCGTAAAGGAGTCTCTTTTCGCTGGCCTCGTACGAAATACGCCCAAGACTGTCGCCGAATTCGCCGAAGAAGCGTCAACGATTGAGAAGACCCTGGACGCCCGCACAAGGCAGTACAACCGACCACCGCAGGTCTGCTCCAGCTTTCCGGACACGACGACTACAACCAGCGACTTGCGGGAGATCATCCGTGAAATCGCCTGCGAAGAACTACGCCGGCTGCTGCCATCATCTTCACAACCTCAAGTAGCGAGCCTGACGGATGTCGTCCGTGAAGAAGTGCGGCATGCGCTTGGCTCCCCTTCTGCGACGACTGAACCTCAAGCTTAAGCCATGAGTTACGTTTCTGCAGTACGCAAGCCCGCGCCTCGACGTGCCACCCCCAGCCCTATTCGACGTGAGCCAGCAGTGCTGGACCGCCGCCCTCCGGGCCCCGCCCACCCGACCTACGAACAACATTCGGGCCCACGGAAATGCGACACCTGGAGAACCCGTGACAACCGTCCGCTGTGCTTCCACTGCGGTGAAGCCGGTCACGTCCTGCGTCACTGCCCGTTCCGACGCATCGGTCTTCGCGGATTCGCCGTTGACGCACCACGACCACGCTTCGGCCAACATCCACAAGAAATCGACGACTACCTGCGCCGCGACGAATACGTGTCGAGCCGATTTTCCCGCTCACGCTCGCCGCGAGCCTCGCGCTTCACGTCGCCCTGCCACAGCTACGCAGCGGCTGTGCGAGGAAGGTCCCCCAGCCCCCGTAGGGGAAACTAAAAACAGCAACCTTAGGAGGTGAGGTTGCTTCCCGGCAAAAAAACGAAGACCCTCCAACGACGAGAACTCACGGCGACGCCGCACCGACGACGACACGACGCAACTTAGAGACCCCCAGGCCACCGACATCGACAAGCCCCTGCAGCCGCAGTCGCAATCACCGACCAAGCCGTGACCCGACGCCGAAAGTTACGTGCAACGCAAGAGCAAGGACTTCCGATCTAGAGGTGACTGTCGACGGCCGAAACGTTACTGCTCTAATCGACACGGGAGCTGACTATTCCGTGCTGAGTGGTTCCTTCGCCGACCGGATCAAGAAAGTGACGACGACTTGGGATGGCCCGCAGATACGCACAGCAGGCGGACACCTCATCACGCCATCAGGAAGGTGCACTGCGAGACTGACAGTCAACGGACACACATATCCGACAGTATTCGTCGTACTTCAGAAATGTTCCCGTGACGTCATTCTGGGGATGGACTTCTTGACACAGCACCGCGTAGTCATCGACCTCAAGTCCAAGTCCATCACGATTTCGACGGACGACCAGAGTTATCTCGATTTTTTCCTAGCCTCGCGCAAGTGTGCCTACTATGTTCTGGAACTTTCCTGGCGGCCTTTAAAATCGAGCACGGCTAAGAGCGGCGGGCATTCTGTTAGTCGACGACCGCCGAGCACGTTCGCTGCTATCGCCGCCGCTGAGTTTTCAGAGCTGTTCTTAGTGGGCGTAAGCCAGCCTATTAAAGTATTCTCATACGAGCTGCTCTGTGCCTGCCTCAAGACCGGACCCCAGTCGGTGCTACGTGACCCCGGCGGAGTTCCCGTCACCACCTCGTGACAATATGTGCACTGACGGCCAACGCCTTGTGAATTGGCTGCGCGTACAACAGCGAAGCGGAAGGTGTCAGATGCCATTCCCAAAATGAACTAGCCTTCTGCCCAACACACGCTGTAGTAGCGAAGTTGCGCAGATTACAGACCATGGACTGTAGACCCAGGGTGGCCGTGCAGTAGCAGTACGTGCCTCAACGAAGCGCATCATAGCGGGGGCGTGGTAGTGCTTGCTGAGTTTAACGTTCCAAGACTGTGCAGTCGCGAACAGAATAATACGGACCACGCTGGCGCGTTCAGTCTCTTCTGTCACGCTGTGTAACGGAAGCAGGCTCATTTGCTGGGTTTATATGCGAGGGAAAAAGTAAATATTACTTGCGTATGCACCAAGCTTACATTGCTTTTCGCAGGTAACTCATCAGAAGACTTTGACCGTCAAAGCGTGGTCCGTATTCATCTTTCTGTTACTGTACACAGAGTGTGGGTAACGTCGTACTAGAGGGTTCTGGATTAACAGATATTTCAGATATATATATTTATACGGAAATACATTACTCGTGCTAAAACTGGCTGACTGCAGCCGCTTACATGGGATTCATAAACTCGAATCGACATTGCTCAGATGCGTTTTGGTGCATGGCTAAAATCTAAATGCGGCGAGATTGGACCTGCGACCTTGGGGCCAGCAGCCTAGCGCCAAAGCCGCTGAAACACCGCTGAAAAGAAAAAATAAGCAACAGAAAGGTGTGGCCGGTACGTACGACGAATGCAAGTAGGTGAGTGAGCAATATAAAGAAACAAAAAAAAAAGATTCGAAGCACATTCCTGCCGTGATGTTATTCGAAGGAAACACTTACTTGCAGTTTACACTTTGTACACAACGTAGTCATTCAATCTAATAGGGCCTCTGTGGTTCACAAAAATTCGGAGGACACGTTTTTGCAGCAGTTGTAGTTTATCATAGCTCTCTTTTGTCGTTTTTCCCAAGACCAGAATGTCATACAAAAGTTTAGAATAGAACAGGGAGTAATATAGTGATTGCTTTAGCCACAGAGGTAGAAGAGAGGCTATTTTTCTAATATATCCAGCAGACTTTGCGAGTTCGGAAAGCAGATAATTAACATGAGGGGTCCAAGACAACTCTTCACTAAACCATACCCAAAGGAACTTTTGCGCACTTACTTGTTCTAAGATGTGTCCTCTGTACTGTAAGTTAATTATTTTTATGCTTATTGATTGTCTTAAATATCATGTACTTCGTTTTTACAGCATTCAACTGAAGTTTGTTGTGTTGCAACCATGAGGATAAATCATTTAAAGAGAGATTGGCCGATTGCTCAGTGTCATGCAGTGAAAAGAATAAACTAGTGCTGTCTGCAAATATGGTTATTGTTGGTGTTCTTTGTAGCTCCGTTATGTCATTAACATAAAAAAGGAAAAGTAACGGGCCTAACATCGAACACTGCGGGACACCTAGTTTAATGTGAAGTTGTTTTGAAGAAGTACAGCCTATTTTAACAAACTGACGCCGAAACGATAAGGCAGCTCTTCATAAGGTCCAATGTCATGCCTCGAATCCCATAGCAATCTAATTTTATAGCTAGGATTTCGTGGTCAACGAAATCAAAAGCTTTGCGTAGATTGAGAAATATTTCTAAGGTGGAAAGCTGATATTAAAATTTTTTGATTATTTGCTGCTTTACGGCAAGAAGAGCGTCCTGAGTTGTCTTATTTTTCTGAAAACCATACTGCGAGTGTGATATTATTTGATACCTGGTTAGATATTTTGACAGCCGGTTTTTTGTTGACAATTCGTAAATATTTGAAAACGCCGGTAGCCCTGATCTTGATCGGTAAAACACCATAACCCACGCAACCTCCTTTCCTCACGCCACATATTCCTAAGAAGGCTCGATCGCACAGCCTGTACAGCTCTCCCAACGCTACGTCCGCTGCTGGTGGCCCATATAAACTGCGTGTAGGCAAACACCCTATCGTCCCCTGCTTCAATTTCATTCCACCTACAGAATTCAGTGACCCAGGCTTAGGCACATTAGGAATATTTTTTCCGCTCTATTTTATGTTTTTTTTTTATTGGAGCGCTTAAAATGCGGGAAACCGAAACGCCATGCCGCCTCTTAAGCGGGTCCCGGTTGCTGACAGGTTCAAGATGGAGGACCCACTTCAAAGACTGCAATCTTCAGAACAAAAGATTGCAGTCAAATAGACGAATAGTGAATACCAAGATTAAACCTAGTTTTAGCCAAGAAAGTGAAATGCAAAAAATGCCCCCGAGTGTAATCCTCGCGGTGATGCGCATTTTTTTTTTCGCTCAGAGTTTTGTTAGCCACGTACTTGAACTCTCCGGTGCGCCACGAAGTACTTCATCTTGCCACTTGCGGGTATTGCATTATTGTGGGCTCAATGAGCCTGAAGATTTGAATAAAGGAGGCGAAATTGAGAAAATGAGAGCCGCTGCTAGACGCTTGAAATTCTTTCAGCTGTTTATACGACACACACACACACACACACACACACACACACACACACACACACACACACACACACACACACACACACACACACACACACACACACACACACACACACACACACACACACACACACACACACACACACACACACACACACACACACACACACACACACACACACACACACACACACACACACACACACACACACACACACACACACACACACACACACACACACACACACACACACACACACACGCACGCACGCACGCACGCACGCACGCACGCACGCACGCACGCACGCACGCACGCAGACTGGCCTTGAGGATAGGAAATGATGCAGTAACTAGAGAGTTTTAGTTTCACGTACGTAGAAGCTTCACGTACGTAGAGCTCTTACGGGTGACCAGTGCGCATGCGCAGAACGCAAAGGGTATGCGCGAGTCTCACGTACGTACGTGAGATTCGGATTTTTACGTTGCGGTCTTTGCGTTGCTTGCGTACGTAGCGTTGACAAACATGGCGGCACCCTGCCCGCCGCTTAACGGCGATAACAGCTTCGTCGCTAATCCCTCGAGGCGATATGGTGTTCTAAACTGCTGTATTCGCCATCGATTTGCTCATTCTTACCCTCGCATAAGGTTTCAAGCGACAAATAGCTTTTGTTTTTCAGACAGAAGGGCGATTTTTCAGCTGCTAAGCCTGACGAAGTAGCGTTGGTCGTCGTCATAACAACGGTCTCGCTATGAATGACTTCGCTTAATGACTTGTCTTGGATGATTTTGGCTACAACCAGTGTCTGTGTTTCTTAGTAGATGGCGCTAGGCGTAACGCGCGGCGTGTTTCGCGTACGTGTAACTATAAGGGTTTCAAACCACCTGCGTGCAGGCTACGTAGACTTCTCACGTTTGCGTACGTGAACCCTATACGTACGTGAAACTAAAACTCTCTACTGTCTTCAATATCTCAGTGGACACCCGCACCACGCCCTAAGGGAAGGGATAAAGGAAAGAGTGAAAAAAGAAAATAAGAAAGAGGTGCCGTAGAGAAGGTCTCCGGAATAACTGAAATCGAAACGCGCCCGCCGTAGTCAGGTGCGAACCCGGGTACTCCGGCTCAGTAGACGAGCGCCTGAACCACTGAGCCACCGCGGCGGGTATACGAGTACGGCACACGGGAAAGCAGATTTAAAGACGTGCACTGTTTACCATGAAATGACGATAAACTCTGTCCTGGAGAAATGTTAGAGACGCTGGGCGTCAATTTCAACATGCCATCAAGACAATGTAATCTTTATTGTGCATAAAGGAAAACGAAATGCAGATGGCAGGCCTTCCAAAGCCTCAGATGGCTTAACTGGCAGTGCCTGACAGTCAGGTCACAGGAAAGTGCACCAAGCTATTAGCGGAGTTGGCTATCGGAGCGAAATGTCGAATTAAAAGTTGTTAAACATGTTATTTTAAACTTCAAAAATTCTAAGTAGTTTCTTGATCTCACGTCCTGTAGTTGCATCTAACAAAGGCGCTGACAAGTAATTAAATATTTCTATGTTACCGAGTTCTTCCGTGCTTTGTCGCAGTCTTCGGAATGACGTACGGTTCTTTCGTTGTTAGGCAGCGGGCTGATGTATACGCTATCTTAATATCACTATTGTTGAAGTGTTTAATTACAACACTTTCGAGAATCGGAGAAGAAAAGTTAGGCAAATCGAACGACTTAATGATATCCGTGTCTTGATTTGGACACAAATTTTACACCGGTCGACAACAGTGAACTTAAAATTGAATTTATTCTTGAGCTCCATCTGAGTATACAATGACCATACACAATCAGACCATAAGGTTGCACGCTGTAGACTAAACCATGCACAATAATTTTTCGCAGAGAGATTGGCATAAGACATCGCATATTGTATAAGATACAAGAAACCGCACGCATCTTATTACAGAGGTGGGACATATGCGAGTTTTATATATCACTCTCAAATTGCAACACTAGATACTTAACAGTAGGTGCGTAATTAATGCGTTGGCATGTGAATGTACATAACAGTCAGATTTGTGTAAGAATAGGGTTTCATAGGCACAACTTTATTCATGGTGCTATGATAATCTAAAAAAATAGCAAATGTAACCCGAAAGGCAATTTACGGTGCGCATCAAAATAGAGAAGGATGTCATAGTAGTGAATGCGGCGCCAGAACTCCAATGACGTAATAGCTACAGTAGAATTTCTTGGAGACTTTTTGTTGTATGAACTCAGATGACGTAATGGCTACAGTCGAACTTCTTGGCAGCGTTTTATTACATTCATATGTAATTGCGTGCATAAAACTTAGGCTACTGCTGGTAACTTACTTACCTTAGTACAGAAGAAGTCCTTATCTGTCAGTGTGTATTCCCGCGAAAGCCTTAAGGCTCCTGTTCGGCAGAAAATTCGGCGTCGGCGTTTTGAGAGAAAAAGCAGGTTACTAACCAGCGACCTAGGTCACGAGACCTTGTGACTCCAGCCTAAATTGCCCACCGTGGCACGTGTTACCCTGCCCACCGAATTGGGAGCAAACAGCCCCCCCCCCCTCCCCCTCACAATAACTTAATGATTGGCCGCGGAATGTCGCTGGGTCTGACAAGCCCCACCGGTGGTTGTGTTTGAAACAGTCACCTGTCGAGGCAGCTGCGTCTCGTTTAACCGCTGCACCACTGCGCCAGATGTATGTGGACTTTGTAGGTGGACTGTGATTTTAAATTGGACAATGACCGTGTCTTCGTTGTGATGCGCCTAAGTGTACGCCAGGCCTCCTAAGGAACGCGTTAACGCTATCACGTCACACATTTAGGGTGGAGCTTAATAGTCTCCTCAAGTTTTTAGCGTATATAATAATAATAATAATAATAATAATAATAATAATAATAATAATAATAATAATAATAATAATAATAATAATAATAATAATAATAATAATAATAATAATAATAATAATAATAATAATCTTATTCGCATCACGCATACATGATGCCGGATGCCTGTAGAAAAAGCTGTCATAATGGCAGCTTGACAAGGCCGCAGACCTCCGCACTGGCAACATCACACAGTGGTCAGTAAAATACAAAACAAAAAAAGAAATTCTCGCTCATTAATTTCAGTACAGAGGAAAAAAATAATAAAAGGACGACATTGAACGTTTAGAAAATCGCTTTACAGCCCAGAAGTACAAATTACGTGCATTGAAAATTCCATACCACACAAAAAGTTTGCATTCACAGTCAAGAAACAAAAGTTGTTACATTAACAAAGATAATCGACAGAAAGGTCTCACTCGAAAGAGTGAGCATAAAATTCCGACAAGAGTTTACCGTAGGAAATGGAAGTACAGCAAAACACAACTAGCGATATTATTGTGTTGCGCCCTTTTCTAAATGCTAATGTGATCACGAAGTTTCTTTAAATTAATGTTCTCAGGTTCCAGATTTTCCTTATGCAATGCATTTAACAATCTTGGCAGCTTGCAAACCATACGTAGTCTACACATGTGTCAGCTGGGCATATCACGCAGCCTTGCTACCTGTTTCAAGACGCAGAAAATCGGTTCTTCAGAGAGCGTTTGCCTTCATTTTAGGAAAGAAATGAAGGCGCTTTTAATGGCACGGAAAGCTTTCTTTCTGCCTTTTGTTTGTAGTTCTCCAGCGACCTCTCACTTGAGAGAGAGAAAAAACTGAGTTCGAAACGTGACGGTATGTCAGAAGCCTTCGCAAGCCAAGCCCTTTCGGAGTCGAGTTGTTACATTCTCTCTAAGAACCGGCCTAACAGGACTGTCGAAAGTAGGTCCAGGGCAATAAAAAATAATGATGACGTGCCTCGGGGTGCTGAGTTTGTTTTTATTTTTATTTCAAATACCGAAGCTGTTATGTGACGACAGTTCTTTTTTTTTCATGGCAGTTCCGTCATTGGTGCTGCTGCTGAGGACATGACGGCTGATATCTCTCAAGGAGTGTGGCTCCTTAGATCCGATTTCGTAACTGGGCCGACCATTGACCGGAAGGCTAAAGAATTTATCACAGACAGCAACGATACAAGACACTGCCTCAGCTTCCGTCCGTTTGTGCAACGTGTTTACTGCACATTTGGACTTGCTGAAAGAGAGGTCTAACTGGCTGCGCTTCGGAACATCAACAACGTGTTTTATCCCGACAGGAGCAAATAGTACCCAGTCCAACCTATGCCGAATACCGAAGAGTGATCTAAGACTGTACCACAGCTTTAGTCTCATCCGGGTTTAATATTTTTCAGTGCTTGAGAAGCGTGGCTTGCGCAGCGGGAAGGACGAAGGCCATTTGGTTTCTTCAGAGAAAGCGGGCTTGTTTGCTCTTTAAAAACGAGCACAGTTATGTATGTATGTATGTTTTTGAGCGCCCGTTCACCTCATTGCGAAGAACTCAATAGCTAATTATCTCCATCTTGAGTGGCTTGCCGGTTTTAGCACCAGGAAAACATGTTCGACGCCAATTTCTGCATAACCATTGCTTCAAATTCGTTGTTACCTTAAAGTGCTCTGCGAACAACAATATATTTATATGTCTTTTTGTTGTAATCTATTTGTTACGTCATGTTACTGAGGACTTCAGTTATTATCAGGAATGGTCTGAATCGCTGGATTTTAATTTTGAAATGCAATTGCATGTAACTGGGCGTTGATTTTCCAACGATAGTTGTGCATGCATTGGATTTTCCGAATAATTAAAGCATGGAACTCTCTCTGGAAAATAAAACAACAATAAATTTAAGAAAAAGTAGGTGCCACTGTAGACTTGCTTGTACAACGGTGGTTGATGTCTCGACCACGCTCGAGCGGTAGTTAGCAGTGCACCCAAGAAGTGCTGTGAAAAGTCTTAGACAGCATGGTGGTGGTGACGTGTGGCTTTAAAGGTAAGAGGAATACTAAAAAGAGCACTTGCTTTGCTAGCAATATATCTATAAATATTTTTATTTAAGCATTACACTGGAATCGCCATAAAATAACTTGGCGACTTCAATAAAATTACTTAGAAAAAGCAAGAAGCGTGGTTTCGATTCTCGCTTCGGACTAATCGTTTACAGGAAGCTTTGGTAGGGCTGCTTTTTATGTTGTTTTGCAATAAACTACACGCATACTGCGAAATAAGATGAACCTAAAGCACGAAACAGTAGTGTGACACTGGCAGAAAAGATGTCGGTTACGCCATACCAGCAATCACATATGACTGTCGCCTCAGCACCGGGTAGGGTTACTTTGCTATTTATGAGAGCTAAAAAAGCATCATCATCATCAATAGCCTTACTACGCTCACTTCAGGGCAAAGGCCTCTCCCATGTCCTTTGCCAGCTGCGCCCACAGCATGCCTGCAAACTTCTGAATCTCATGCGCCCACCTAAACTTCTGCCGCCCCCTGCTACGCTTGCCTTCTCTTGGAATCCACTCCGTTACCCTTAATGACCAGCGGTTGTCATGCCTTCGCAGTACATGCCCTGCCCAAGCCCATTTCTTCCTCTTGATTTCGACCAGGATGTCATTAACACGCGTTTGCTCCCTCACCCACTCTGCCCGCTTCCGGTCACTTAACGTTGCACATTCCATTTTTCTTTCCATACCTCGCTGCGTTGTCCGTAACTTAAGCTGAACCCTTTTCTTTAGCCTCCACGTTTCTGCCCCGTAGATGAGTACCGCCAAGATACAGCCGTTGCATACTATTCTCTTGATGGATATTGGTAAATTGCCATGAGAGAACCCGCCATATGCGCTCCACCCCATTCATATTATTCTAGTTATTTCCCTCTCAGGACCCGGATCCGCGGTCACTACCTGCCCTAAGTAGACGTATTCCCTTTCCACTTCCAGCATCTCGCTACAGTAGGTAAAGCATGCAAATCCAGTACACTTTTTCGCGTCATGTGGCAGTTCACAGCTTTTTTGAGAGTTCTGTGGAAAAACGTTACAATTGGAAACATTTTTTCCTCCGTCAGTTTATTCTTACGTTTTAAAGAGGTTAACCCGGTGATCACAGTCTGGGTATTGGAAATGACAACGTTCGATCGCATTGGAAATGTCGGGCTCGTCAGCCATTCATAGTATAGGCGCTGAAACATAAACAAAAAAAACGTACTATATTTGCCAGAAGTGTAGAGTTTTCCAGGTTTGCTTTTGAGTCATGCTGTATGGTTGGTTATGCATTCCTGATACCCTAAGTTTCTTGATGGCTAGAACTGTTTAACTAACTATTTCGATTGTTTGCACTTAACCGGATGCTAGGAAAGCTGCGTTGCAGAGACGAGGACAAAAAAAAAAACCAAAACTTTTTATTTTTGACACAGGGTGCACGTTTCTTTAACACAACACTAAAAGAAATCCCAGAGAGAGAGCAGAACAGGGCTCGTCCCGCTGATTGCCGTTCCCCTATTGAGACCCCTCGTGGTTCGACCCCTCGACGAGTGTCCTCGAAGTGGCTTAAAACTGGCAAGTCTTCTCCGCTTCGTAACAGCTGCACATTCAAGGCACTGAAGTAGGTATTTGTAATAAAGTGATCGCGAGGACAACTCTATGCAATTTCCTTCTTTGTAAAATGCGAATGTATCAATATTTCTGAATATATTGATGTTTATTCGGCTGAATAGACGTATTGGTGACGAAATAGGATTTTAAAACGATGTGTTTTTTTTTTTCCAATTCAATTCAAGCTCGTGACGTCAAGACTGAAATGGACTCCGTAATCGTCATTTGGAAGTGAATGGATGCCTACAGTAGCCTCAAGGACCTGCGCACTAGAAACTATCTATAGGTCGCAGCAGTGGGAGGACGCAGTACCAAACTGGCAGTGGGGGTCAGAGGAGAGGGGGGGGGGAGAGAGGCGCATCTCCAAGTCCTGCATGCAACCCGGTTCTCGCTTCGTGCTATCGTTTCCGTCTTCCTGCAATCTTTTCAGTCACCCCGCGTAACCAGGAGGTGAGAGTCCAAAGACGTGCGCTGCGTCCAACTTGCGTTGCACGGGCTTGGGACGCTGCCAACGAACTCGCTGTTATAGAACATCCCCAAATATCTGCCCGCAGTTTTGATAGAATAGGACTGTGTTTGCACCAGCCGGCATAATGCAGGAGACTAAAATAGCGGTATCGCCTGTCTTTTAATGTGGCTACTGTCAAATGCAATTTTCCAAAAAAGGAACATTTCGATAAAAGTCACTACCAGAGAAAGACCATTAGCCCTTCATTATTCTTTCTCAAGATTATCAACTATTCATTATTGCTTCTGTGCTGTTTTGCTAAATTCATTTTTTTTCTGCTACGAAAAGACTACAAACATTGGGCTGAGACGAGGCCTGAAGAATGGTCATTTACGAGTAAAAACTCGAAATTTTTAAATTAATCAGTAATAAATATTATACCTGCAATCCTTCCCACAATAATCATGCAGTATGCGAGAACAAAAATTTTGATGAGTAGTGAATTTTAGAAGAGAAATAAAAATTAAGTTTCACATATTTAAAGCTTAATACATTGGCAAGTAAAAGTTTGACGCAGTCAATGTTTAATCTAAAACAATAAACTGAATTCGGAGGGGACTAAGCTTGCTAAACATGACGTGAAACACTTTTTGTAGGTCGGAAAATTTCCGCAAACAACACTCATTAAGAAGTTCCTGGATCTTTCCAATAACTGAATGCAGAAAACAAGATGATCGCGTCTTGCGTACTTGCATCTCCAAAGGAACAAACTTCGATGAAGCCACAGCAGTTAATGAGAAACCATTGTTCATTTCTTCGCTCAAGGAGCTTATCTTGAAAGCCACATACGCAATCCGGCCTACACAGTCTTAGAGGGCTGCTTGGAATGCACAACCTCCTGAAGGTCACCGCTAAACACAGTGGCGCAAGAAGTGCAGAAGGAACATTACGCCTTAGCAGTGATTAGAGCTTGAGCTCGAAAGAATGGCCGCTGGAAGAGCCGCTTTGACTTAGTCCTCGAAAGCAATCAAACGATATCAAATGAAGGACCGTTTTCCCTTTAAGCCGGTATACTTGATTATCGAGCTCTGGTCTCGACGCCTAATGTATCCCGGGTAATCCACCGAGACGCTGGTTGAGATAACAACTTAGATCGGCCTTATCAGGGCCGGTCCCAAAAAGAGGTCAGCAGGAATGGTCGACTTGCAAGTTGCACAGCAAGAGGAGAATGCAAATAGGCTGAAACTTTAGGCCAGCATGTTATACGAAGTAAAGTCTTGTTGCATGCTAGACTTTGCCTTGAGGGGATTAGAGTAAGCCTTAACTTCGTGGGCGGCCGCATGCCTGCGACGGAGCGCATTAGCGACCTGTTCCCAGATGCGAGTAGGAAAATGTTCAGCTGAGTTGCGAAGAAAATCTTTCGTAACGGTACTGTAGGTATGTGAAGCTTTAGGCAGGGAGTTCTAACCATCGTCAGAAATTTAAAACCTTGAAATGCTATATATTAGCCGCACTACATTTTCCTGAAGCTAATAGAACCACGTGTGAACTTCAGGGAGAGTCAGAAGTCTTGAAAGAAAAATGTTAGCGTGACTACTAATGTAAAAGTAGAGACTCAAAACCTTATTTAATAGAAAGTACGATGCTAGAAAATACAGATCATTGTTTTCAATATTTCATTGAGATGTTTTGGTGCTAGGACACAGAGAGAATGCGCCTAAATGAAAAAATACAGGATTTCTTTTTCGCATTTTTTTGTCATGCTCATCGGCTTAGATGACTGTGTGGGTGACGTAAATCAATGTACACAAAACAGAGAAAAAAAATCAAAAATTTTTAGTCGTGCAGATAGCATGGCGACATTCTAAAGTATAGCTTTAGAGTTTATCAAGTATTTTCAAACGTTAGTCAAGGAAGTCCGTTTCTTGCAGACAGGAGAACCGAGAAGTTTAATGCATAGCGCTAGTGCTAGGAAAGGGGAGAAGAGTCTGATATCCATGCCACTATTAGTGTTATTTGCTTATGCACCTCTAATTCAAACTACCAGAGACAAAATAACCTCAGTCACAATCTATGAAAAAAATAGCATATGAAGCAGAAGTAAGTTTCTGTTTTCTGCAGTGCATTCGGCGAACCGTGCACTTGGTAAGGATAGGAGACTGTTGTACTGATACTTTCGCCTAGGGATGAGATTTTTGAAGTCATCAAAATATGATAGCTTAGTGCAGCAGTTCACTTAAATATTTTTATTTATTTATTTTGTTTATTTATTTATACTGTCAGCAGCTGCCAAGACAGGGATTGGTGAAATAATGAAAAACTAGATGCAATACATTAGCAGATCACCGTCTTAGGAGAAATACGAATAAAAAAAACATTATAGGAGGGATTAAGACAAAATGACATGTGATATGGGTCAAAAACATACCAGTCAAACCAGTCACAAATACTTCGTGAGGGGGTTTTCAAAAGCCTTGAAGTTCGAGCATTGAACTACTTCTTTTGGTAATTTGTTCCATTCGTCAATAGTGCGAAAAAACTGACCCATCACTTCACTCAATCTAGACTATCTTGCGACAGATTGAATTAATCATAGTTCCTTTGAGAACTTCGAACAAACAACGTGCATTTGGTATGACCGGCTTGCCACAGCAAGTAAAAAGTTCTGGACTCAAGCACAGGTGGACCTGGAATTGGAGCCCTAAACTACTGCTGGCATTGTGATGTAGTTTTACTCCATTTAAGTATAAAAGGAAAGTAGGGCATTGAGTGTGACCAAACTATCTGCACAAAAATTTCCTGTTGTCGAAAATGTAAGATCTGATGAGTAATCTATCTACCACTGTGAGTAGCAGGTATCGCTTTGTGGGCAAACCTGACGCTATTCAGGGAAGGACCCTAATAAGAGTTTGATTTGAAGAATTATTTTCTTTTACGTTTTGTATTGACGGTTCAGTAAAGTATAGCTTTTGTGCTAGAAACTTTGCTCTGATTTACTGTAAAATATTGCCGAACTCAGTTTTTGCAAAGTTTTCAACGCGAAGTCAAACACAGCAGTAAGGAGGCAGAATTTCATCTTTTCTGAGAAAGGACAGATTATCACGTGTCTAAACGTTTAGATTTTTTAAATGATGTCAGTATTGTTTCTCGCCTTTATATCAACTTTCATTGAATTTATCCGTATTAAAATTTAGGTATTGAAAACTTAAATAATACGTCAGGTCACATTTTGTGGCGTATGCATGTCTGAAAAAAAAAAGCAGTGCTTGCTTGCAAAATATTTTTTATGAATACAGTCTTCAGGACAGCTAGTTATAAGCTTTACTAATATCGCAATTCGGTTCTCAGTTCTAGAGATACTTGCGTTTCATAGTATATGTTATGCAACTAGGCGTGTCTGGTTAACAAAGCTTCAAAAGTAAGCAATTTTTTGTTTATTTGCGGTTGGATATGAAGCAGCCATTCATGTTTTAAGAAGCGACCACCGTGAGCACATTGCACAAATGAGACTCACAAAGGCTTTTCTGCCATTGTCCAGGAATCTTTTTAGTTCGCACCATTGAGCTATTTTTCGAAAATTTAACCAGATACTGCTTTCATTCATTCGGAATGATTTTCCTTACTGCAATGGGCCTTTGTCGTGAGCCTTTAGATTTTTTTAGCGTCGGCTATCTGATTAATTTTTCGTCCCTTGCAAGACTTTCATGCCTGCGCAACAGTATATTCCACCTAGTTTGGTAAAAGCGCTCGTTTTATGCGTTTTATCTGCTCGCAGAGCGGCAATTAAAAGGAATGGACTAAGCTAACACAGCGAATGTAATGCCAGCGCATGGCGTCTTTTGCCCCTATTTGCATCTAGAGGTGATGTAAAATCAGAGGGGGCGAGAGGGGGGAGGACGTTTTCTTTTGCTTCCTTTCATTAGCTTCAGTTAAGACTCCGTGATCTTTTGTGTTTAGCCGTGTGTCTGAAGAGCCAGGCTTTCAGCTACAAGCGCAAAGCTTTGGTGTCATAAGATTTTAGTTCCCTCACCATGTTTTTATTGTTGCATGGACATCTATGCGGATGACATAAAACGTAACTCGTTTGTGTGCTTAACATCTGCCAACAAAGACCCCTAACCGTTTTGAGTTATGCTAAAACAACAGGCTTATTTCTACTTCTTTTCTTGCATGAAGTACTTAGGAAAGCCTCTTTGCAACCACATACCTGTGAAGCTCAGTGCAATGTTCAATACTTGCAGTAAAAGATTTTTCTACCTGAGACTGTGTGATGCATGTGCTTACGTTTCCAAACTACGCTTTTGACATATCTTCATCAGTTTTCTACTGATCTAGTTTACCTTAAGTTTAGGTATAAAAATGACTCATTTCTAATAGGGGACTAATTACTCACTGGCATACACCGAAGGCCAGCCATACGGCTACAAAGGGAAGCTGTGCAGCTTCCACAGAAACTTCGTAGTTAAAGAAAACGTTGTCCTGTTCCGGCATTCGAACCCGGTACCACCACTCAACCGGCGCAGTCACTCTACCGACTGAGCTAACCAGGATGGCTAGCATATGGTAGCACGGAGCAAATTATCAAACACTTGAAGTGGGAACAGTGTTGGTCGAATGTTTTGATGAATCCCTCAGGGTAGAGTAGACGTAACAGGGGAGTAATTACTCCACGGCAAACACCCAAGCCCAGCCACACGGCTTGTAACGAAAGCTATACAGGTTACACAGAAACTTCGCAGTTGAGGAAAAAGTCACTCTGGTCTTTTCTGCCGAAGACATTTGACTAACCAATTGTAGCACCTCACACAAATGAAGTACACCTCTGTAGCAGGCACGGTTAATAAAAGAGCCAACACAGTTTCGCGAAAGAACCCTTGCTGGATGTCCTACTTTCCGTTCAACCCGTGCCCACCAAGGCAGACGGTCAGGTCTACGCATGGAAGTGGGCTGAAAATTAAGTTTTCATCACGCGCACACCTACTTAAGTATAGCGTATCACGCCTTGTCTACATCTGGACTAGCAAGCATGGCTAATCGCCGTCCCGTGGTTTAAAGACAATGATAGTGTTCCACAATGATGAGGATTCGGCGCTCCATATCCGCACATTTGCCGGATAAACTTTCTGCAGTCTCTTTCACACTGTGACTCCTCATTAGGATGATGGGAGTTTAAGGATGAAAGTAAAAAATTCAAGCGAAATTGTATCACCAGCGAGATAGGGCCCAATTCTTTTGTAACCGTGAAAGGAAAATCGGCTCACATCGGAAAAGAGAACGACCGTTCACACAATAGAGGACACAAAAATGATTGAACATCTTTTCGAAGAAGCTTTATTCTTAGATCCGTCAAAGAGAAGAATAAGCAATAAATTGCTAGAGGCCTATTTACAGCTGCCATAAGTGCATTCGGCAGGCTAATCCCTATAATTGGCGTCTCTCTTAACACAAAGTCTTGACAATTCCGACGTGTTTGTACATCCGCAGCGCACTCCACCGGCAGAACCAGCCACTCAGAGCGCCGATCATTGCTTGCTTAGGGCATCGATCAGCAGAACGCCGGTATTCAAAACTGTTGGCTTGAAGTGTTTCTCGCAATTCTGCCTGAGAGTATTTCGTTTAGTTTTTTGCATTGCTCAAAACTGACAACGCACTTCTATAAAGTCAGATTTTTTAGGAAGGTGTGCAAATCTCACATCAATTTACGCTTTGCTTATAGAATTATTATACTTGCTGTCCCACGAGGTCAACGACAAGACTTGAACCGGTGAACTTTTCGGCAGCACTATTTGCGACCCCCCAGGAAAGCGGAATCATTCGAAGAACTTTCGCACGTCCAGTGCAAAGTGTCTTATTTTCATTCCGTATCCAACAAGGGCAACGCATTTGGGAATTCGGAAGCTGCAGCCTCCACCGAAGTGCATGCAGGTAACAGCTAGAGTTGCCCAATGTGACCTTCTCGTAGTTTCTTCTCTGAACTTCGCCACGAAAGTTCACATGGTCGGTCCTGCGCCAGCATGAGTCCATTTCTTGCTATCTTATTCAAATCAGCGCATCTAGGCGACTGCGTGTTGCAATTCAAATTCGATCGTTTAGTTGCTTCACAGGCACAGCCCAGAGATGTGATGTGGAAACGTTTTCCATTCCATTGTCGATTCGAGGGAATTGTTTTTCTATATGCAAAGCAAGCAGCCTCCTTTCATGAATACAGAATGAACTCAATCGCCCCCTGGCAAATATCGTTTGTTTTCTAAAAAAAACTGCCTTGGTAATAGTTATGGTGCGATGGAAAAGGGGGAGGCACTGTACGTGTCAGTCGACCCATCGTATTGTAAGTAGAAACTAGTACGTTCGAGTCTTCCTGTTATAGAATGCATCCACATCGCAAGCGAAAGCTGTCAACTGCATAAGTCGAAGCTGGTATCAGCCATTGGCCATCTCCCCTCACTAAAGCGACGTTCAGAATGAAAACAGCGTTGTTAGAAATGCTGAATAGTGTAGAGTCGGTAGAGAAGCGGCAACAAAACCAAGAAGAAAAACAGTTTAGATCAATGCCAGAGCTTGTAAAACCTGACCTCATTGGAGTTGCCTCAGAGCGACCAATAAAAGTCAGCGTAAGACCCTGCAGTTTTGAGAGCGTGTCATGCGTCGCCCCCCATCTGTTTGCGCAGCGAATTGGATATTCGTCTTAATAAAATATTAAAAAGAAAACATGCCACTTATGCCGCGCCAATGCAGCGTCATCAGCACGAGTGACGTAGCCAAGTCCGATCTACCGTATCAAAACGGACACTTTCCTGTAATGGCATGGTGCTACTGCAGCTGTTTGCAGCTGGAAGGTCGGATGGTCTGAGTCCCCTCGTGTTCAGTGTAGGGGATTCGTTTTTGTGCTCACTTTGCCACATTCTTAGTTTCTTCTACGGTTTGATAAAAGCTTTTCACGCCAAACATTTTCAAAGACATTTCAGAGGGTCCAAAACCCTGTAAGGTGGCTTCCATATGCACGCACAGTTAAAACGTTTCGTATGATACTTTTCATAGTTCCGTGCCTTTTCCATCTGTCTTATGCTCAAGCCACAGCCATGGAGAATGTGTTGTAGCCATAGAGAAAAGGTATGAAAACAACATGAAAACATAGCGAGCGAGTGGTTTTGCGCTGTTAGGCCTCGGTATTCACAACTAGTTTAAGTAAGCAGTCTGGGAGTTTCAAGACTACTAGCTGTAACGACCAGAATTGGCTAACACGCTTCGTATAGCCAGGACTCCTGTGCACACATGCGTGTTCTGCGGCAAATGTTGAAACTGCTTAAAAATTGCCGTACATCAAATACAGCAGCAATAAATCCTCGCCGAGACTGAAGGTGCCGGCAGTTAGCACTTAGCCTTTGATATGTTCAGTTCTTGCTTTTCTTACGCATGGCCTTTCTTGCTTTCTTTATTTTTTCTTTTATCCGATAAAAAGTTTCCGTGGCTCTGATTGCTTTAGTATTTCTTTTGAGGGCGGGTATATCCAGAGCAAACGTGTTCCTTCATAACCAGTCGAATTATTGCGAAAATCAGAAAATCAGATTACTTTTATTGGATTAGAAGATTAACACCTAATGCCACGCTAAAAAAACGAAGAGCACCGAGCAACATTCACGTGTAAAAAAATAAAATAGCTAAGCAGGCTTGCATAAAATTATATACAATAATTCCCCTTTACCCTTGCGCACAGTCAGCTGAGCAGCACAATGTTAAAAGTTTGATGAGAAAAATAAACAGATTCACAGACTGACTACGAGTACGTCACCCAATTACCGTTAGCTAGAGCAGGGGAAGCAAATCATTTGAGAAAATGGGTTTTAGTTTAGTTGGGAGGCAGGAAGGGTGGTTTCTTTGTTTAGTTTTTATTTATTTATTTTATTTACAAATAATTCAGGCCCTTTTCGAGCCCAATCAGGAGTGGTTACAATGATGTAATGGCGGGGCGTTCCTTTATATTGCGCGGAGTCGAACTACAATTAACTCACACCTTAAGGCCGCCGTGAGAGCTATTAAGAGCCAACTCTCTCCCAGAACGAGAACTCCAGCACGTTTCTCTACTGCCCTAGGAAATGAAATGAAAGGGCTAGCTCAATCGAGCCCCATCAGGAGGAGGGAAGCCGCTCCCATCGTGACAACGTTACCACATGTGCCAAAAGTACCACTTCTTTTAGTGGTGCTGCATCTTAATCTTGTAACACTTAGCGCCAGTGTGTGTGCGTGTGTGTGTGTCTTCTTTCTTGTGGTGTTTTGCGTTGGCCTAATGCACTATAAAATTTCCATGTTGCATGTTCTCAACAACACCCACTTCTAGGAATATGCCAAACACGAAACAAAGACCTCCCCGATAGCTCTTCGATTAACCGTGTCTTGAGCCAGGGGCAGCTACCTCATCTCTGCAAACCTCCTAATTTCATCCGACCACCTGACGCTCCTACGCCTCCTGCTACGCTTGCCCTATCTTGGATTCCACTACATTGCCCGCAACAACCACCTGTTAACATGCCCTCACGTTACTTCCTCTGCTCATGACCATTTATTTTCCTATATATCTGCTGCAATCTCATTACCTCCAATTTGTTCCCTAACCCACTCTGCCCTCCATCCTGCCTCCTAACATTACTTGCACCTACCATTTTCCTTTCACCAACTGCCCGCGTTGTCCTCGATTTATGTTGAGTTAGTGAGTGAAAACTTTATTGGATCTTTCAATGGTTTCGCGGTTATGAAGTCTCCGTCGTCTTCTCTGGCGCTGGCGACTCAAGGCTTCTCGTCAGCAAGGGTGGGCCCATATTCCAAGGCTCCACTGAGTCATGCTGCACCATTCGCGTGCTGCACTAAGGCCCTTTGGGTCGTGAGCTCGTCGCTGGTGAGCCGACTCTCCCATTGCTCCGCACTCGGGTGTTCGTGTTGGTGGAATGCTTTGTTGCGTTCGCACTCCCACAGTGATATGGTAAAGTGTAGGTGTGGCATCGCACCAAGGGCAGGTGGCTCTGTATTGTGTCGGGAACATCTTATTAAGTATGTGTAGGTTAGGAAAGAAGTTGGTCTTTAATCTGCGCCAGTCGGTCGCTTCCTCCTTTGTTAGGGCTTTGTGTGGTGGTGGATATCTAATTCTAGCTCCCCTATGCAAGTTCAAGGTCTCTGCGCATCCCCCCTCGCAAGCCTGTAGGCGGAGCTCCGGAGCATTTGACTGCCCTGCTCGGAATGCGTTACCTCGAGCTAGGCTGTCTGCCCTTTCGTTCCCCCTTATGCCCGCGTGGCCCGGGATCCAGACTAGGTTATGCCTGGGTTTCTCCTCGGCGGAGGTTACCCCGCTGAGTATTCTAAGGGCTGTTCTGCTGATTCTGCTCCTCGTGTAGCCCGTTCTGTAGCCTTCTGCTGCCGCCAGCGCAACGGCAATCTCTTCGGCCTCCGCTGTGCCGGCGACCTTTGCTGTGGCACACGTGATCATGTTTCCTTCCTTGTTTGCCACTACCGTCGCGGCTACGCGTTCTCTCTCGCGCGGATATACGGCAGCGTCCGTGTATACGGTGTTGTCTAACTGGGCTAGCGTTCTTTCTACGCACTCGGCCCTCGCTTTTCGTCTGTTTTCGTGAAGATTGGGGTCCATGTTTTTCGGCAATGGTCCCACGTTAATGGTTTTCCTAAGGTGGTCCGGTACGTCCGCGTATCTGTCTACTAGTCCGCTCGTTTCTCGACCCAACCTTCTTAGCAGCGCTCGTCCCGTAGGGGTGCCTCTGAGTCTCGTGGTTTGCGTTCCCAGCAGAGCTTCGGCGAGCTCGCTGAAGGTGTTGCTGATGCCTAGCTGGAGCAACTTTTCGTTCGACGTGTTCTTGGGTAGGTGGAAACTAGTCTTGTACGCCTTCCTGAGAATGGTGTCGGCTTGCTCTCTTGCCGCCTTAGTCGTCGCGTGGTACGGCAGGGAGTACGTGACTCGGCTGTCAATTAGGTTGTTGACTAGCTTGAGAGTGTCTTCTTCCTTCATTCCGTATCTCTTTTGGGAGAGACTGTTGATCATACGGCCCACCTGCTCTGCCGCCTTGCTCAGCAGGCTGATGGTGTGGGTGCATATCGGGCTTCCTTGCAACCACATGCCCAGGATCCTTATCATGTTCTTTTCCGGGATGTTCTGTCCCTCGAGAACGACCTCCAGTGTCGCTTGGGCGGGATGCTTGCCGACCCTTAGGAGTTCCGACTTCTCCGTCGAGCATCTTAGGCCCATCTCTCTGGTGTAATTTTCTACGCAAGTCGCCGCTTCCTGTAGTTTTTCTTGCTTCTCCCCGAGTGATCCTCGGGTGACCCATATCGTGACGTCGTCGGCGTACATCGTGTGTCGGATGCCCTGGATCTCCTTGAGCCGTCTTGCGAGTCCAATCATTGCCACGTTGAAGAGGACGGGCGATATGACGGATCCTTGCGGTGTGCCTTTGCACGGCGTGGGAAAGACGTCGCTTCTCAGCTCGCCCAGCCCCACGGTCGCCGTTCTGTCTCTCAGGAAGGCTCTGACGTAATCGTGAGTTCTCCTCCCGCAGTTGGGGTTGTTGATGCCTTCCATGATGGCCGCGTGGCTTACATTGTCGAAAGCCCCCTTTATGTCGAGGGCCATGACGACGTTTTCGCCCGCCTTCGGCATCGTCTCGAGCACTTCCTCCTTGATTTGGAGCAGCGCGTCTTGCGTAGAGAGGTTGGCTCTGAACCCGTACATGCTGTCTAGGTACCATTGTTCGTTCTTCAGGTGCGACTGGATTCACTTCGTGATCACTTTCTCGTACAGCTTGCCCAGGCACGACGTTAGAGATATCGGCCTGAGGTTCTCGATCTGGAGCTTCTTGCCCGCCTTCGGAATCATCACGACGACGGCGTGTTTCCACTCTGCCGGCACTCTTCCCTCTTGCCAGAGCTTGTTGAGGTAGGTCGTAAGCTGATCTATCGCCTCGTCACTGAGGTTCCTTATTAGCGAGTTCCAGATCTTGTCCGCCCCCGCCGCCGTGTTCTTCGTGGCCGATCTTATCGCCTCGACGACCTCCTCTCTCGTGATGGGTCGGTCCATGGCCGGGTTCTCCTCGCCACGGTATTCTTCTCGGTAGCTGTCGACCTGATCTTTGCCGTAGCACTTGATCCGGACTTCTTCGAGTAGTTGTTCGTCCGTGCCTTCGTTTGGTGCACCAGTCTCTGTATCGACTTGCTGCCTTCGAATTTGTGTTTGCTCGGGTTCATGAGGGTCTTGAGGATCTGCCACGTCCTGGCCGTGCTGAGGGTGCCGTTCAGCGAGTTGCTGAATTGCTGCCAGCACTGCCTGGCCAGCTGCGTCGCGTACTGCTCCGTTTGCTTGGTTATATCAGCAATTTTCTTCTTTAGCTTCCTGTTGAGTTTTTGTCTCTTCCACTGCTTGGTGAGCACGCGTCTCGCCTCCCATAGCTTGAGGAGGCGCTTGTCCATCTCCGGCGTTTGTTCCGTTCTGTATACTTCTTTCGTGTATAGGTCTTGGATTCGTCTGAGTTGTTGGCTCCACTCTTCCGCAGAACCGATGTCGCCCTCGAGCTGCTTGCAGTGCGCTCTGAAGGCGTCCCAGTCCGTTAGCCGAGCCGTGCCAATCTTCCTCCTGACGTTATCCGCCACCGTGCAGATCCTCATTATGTGGTGGTCGCTTTTAAGGTTCTCGAGTAGGTTTCCCCACTCCGCTTGTTTGGCGCCCCTTATGAAGGTTAGGTCGGGACTCGTGTCTGGACTGACGCGGTTCCCCTGCCTAGTCGGTTGATTCTCGTCGGTTAGCAGCTCGCATCCTACGTCCTCTGCCGCCGTGCAGATGCCGCGCCCCTTTTTGTCCTCTTTGTTATAGCCCCATCTCGGACTCTTGGCGTTAAAGTCGCCCGCTATGATTAAGGTGTTTTTTCCCGCCAACTTTTTCTTCCCGCAAAGAGCCTAATAAAGTTCCCTTTTGTTTGCTTGGGTGGGCTGTATAGATTTACAATATAGGCGCTTTTGGAATTTCTTTTCTTTTTGGGAATTATCTCCGTAATTACGTGTTCGATCTGGGTGCCCTCTATTTCTTTGTGTGCTATGGCTACTTCTTGTTTGCTTATGAGGGTTGCAGTGCGGCCGCTTTCCTGACACGTGTAGCCCCTGAGTGTTGGGGTGTTGTCTGTTTCTTGTAACGTAATTACATCCGCTGGGGTTCCTCTGGTGTATACGAATTTCTGCAGGAGGCCTTGCTTACGCTTGTACCCCCTGCAGTTCCATTGCCAAATTTCTAGTTGTTGGTGCCGTTCTGCCATGTTTGGTTATTGTTGTTTGTGTTGGGGGTCTCTGCGGCGAACCTGCGTTCGTTGTATAGTCTGTCTCTGGCGTCGTTGGTGGTTCTTTGCATGGTCTGTTTTTTTGCATAGTTTCTAAAGCTCTGTTCGTGCAGGGAAAACTTTTGTTGTGTCTGTTGCATTTCACTTTGCATTTGCTGCATCTGACCCTCTAGATTCATTATGAGGTTTTTGATATCATCAATGGGGTTTCCCCCTTCGTTGTTTTGTTGCGCCATCTCCATCGCCTGAGGTGGTGGAGTCGGCGTTCTAGCCGGCGAATAACCCGCCCTCATTTCTTGTTTCTCTCTGATAATGTCGTTTAGTTGTTTCTTTAGTTGCCTCGCTTCCTCGCGACTTTGCTCGAGTTCACGCCTGAGGCTCGTAATCTCTTCTAATAGTTGTTTGTCTTGTGTGGTTTGTATGTTGTTTGTGTTAGAGTGCGGAGCAAAAAGTGATTTGGGAGGGCCGTCTCCCCAGCTCACTTTGACACCTCCGCCGCTCTTCTTCTGTTGCCACGGCTGCTGCTTTTGCTTGCCGGCGCTGCCCAGGGGTGGGTAGAACCCGTCTCGGTTGGACCCTCGGCTCCGGCTCCGGCTCCTGCCGCGGCTGCGGCTCCGTGTTCTGCTCCGCCCCGGGTCCTGGCTCTCGTCCCGGAACCATCTTAGTCTTCTTCCCCGGCTGCGGCTTCGGCTGCGCCGCTGCTGCTGCTGGGGTCCCCACCGCAGCTCGCTCGCTGACTTGAGGCGTTGTTTGCAGTCTCTCGTGCCCACCGCATGGTCGCCGCCACAGCAGGCACTTGGGTGTGCATTGGGGCACTTCCGCCGGATTCTGGCATCCGCACTGCCTACAGGTCCTGGTTTCCGGGTTCGGGCAGACGTCCATTCGGTGCCCCTGTTGGCCGCAGGCATAGCACACCTGCCTCGTGGGCCGGTACGGGTAGCACCACATTTCCCCGCCGTAGTACAGCACCTGCTTCGGGAGAATGGGGCCGTCGAAGGTGATGACGGCCGTGCTGGATCTCCCGAGCATTCTGGCTGCCAGGATCTTCACGCCTTGTGTGCGGACTCTGAGGCTGGTCTTGAGTTCTTCCGGTGCGGTTCCCGGGTTCACGCCGTGGACGACCCCGCGCAGCGTGCCTTCCGGTGCTGCCACGTAGGCGTTGACGGTGTAGCTCTTGCCCCCGAAGCTCAGCTGCGTGATGCGCCTAATGTTCTGGGCCTCTTCTTCGTTGTCGGTGCTGATGATGATGATGTTCGATCCGTTGCGCAGTCGGATGATGAGGTCTTCCGCCTTACATCCTTGTTCGGTAGCCGCGACCACCGCCCGCGCCACTTGGTGCGTCTGCAGGCGTTTAACAGCGAGTCCCCTCGGCCGAAGGACTATATTAAGGTCGTCTCTGGGGAGCGGCGGTAGTCTCCTACTCGGCGCTCCTCTCTTTCCTCTCCGGCGCAGCTGGCGCTCCATCCGTGACCTTCGCCGCGCCTAGGGAAGGCCCGTTCCCTAGGCTCGTTCCCGCCAAAACTTACTGCTTGTTATCGCTGCGTTGGCGTCTCTTCTGCCTTCTCGACATGGCGATTTCCCAATCTGCGTTGGTTCCGCCATTGTTGCTTACTTATGAGCTTTGCGTCGATGGGGTGCTGCTTCCTAGGGCTTGGCTGCCCGTCGCCGCGGGTCCGCCTCGGACCTGTTGCTCGGGAATCGCTTCAGCGGTGTCCTGGAGGTCTTCCTCCATGATTTCTTGCGATTCGGCCGAAAATATGGTCGGGCCTGTCGCTGAGGGTCGGTCGTAGCTGGGGTTGCTTGCTCGGGACATCGCTCCGGGTCTTTACCTCAGGCCGAGGCCGGGGAGGCCGCGGAGCCCCGCTCTCTTGCTAAGCCTCGTTAGGCTTAACACCTGGTCGGCCACGTAGAAAATTCACAAGCTGATAAAATCCAAAATATTGGACCCCCCGGCTTGAATTTGGGGTCCTCGTGGTCCTCTTCACTTCCGGCGTCAATCCCAGTCAAAACTTTGGTGGTCCAGTCGGGTTGAACGGGTAAAAAAGCCCAAAAACTGCGGAGCGCATGTGACACGCGTCCGCTCGCTTTGGCTACTTGCAGCGCCCCTCTCGATTTATGTTGAAGTCCTTTCGCTAGCCACTGCGTTTCTGCTCCATTTGTGCGTACCCGTAACATGCTGCCTTTATGCAGGTTTTCGTGCGGTAGCACTACTAGACGCATCTTCCGATTCAGCTGTACGTATGTGAGTACGTCCCGGAAGACTGGGGTGCGGCAGGCGGCCCGCCTGTCCACAGGCTTGCGGGCAACCGGCCAGGTGTGTACAGTGGGCAGGCCCTCACATGGGTGGAGGCCTGGGCGAAGGGAACATCTGGGTGAAGGCCTTCAGAATAAAAAGATTTAGGTCAAAGACCTTTGTTATACAGGCCTTCAGGGCAAATGCCTTATGGTAAAGGCCTTTGGGCTGAAGGCATTCATAGTAGAAGCATTTTAGGTTTAATGTCTTTATGATAAAGGCCTGTTGGTCAGATGCCCTTAGCACATAGATACCTTAAGTTCCTACCGTAAGTAGTGCTACCGCGCGGTATTCAGCGCTTAGCCATGCTGAATCGTTCGCTAGTTTGTTTGGCCTTTAGAGATTTTCATTTTAAGAACGGCGAGATATATGTGGGTGCGGTATATTGAGTTGCACTGTACAACAAAGCGGTCGTTATGTGACTCATATAAATCATTATTGGCATGAATAATTAAGTTAAAATAAAGAATAAACAATTTTATCTTTGATTTTACAGAGCATGGGTATACTGCGAAATTGGCGGCCGTCAACATCGAAGGTTGACCCTGTTTTTAAATTTTTATAATGGGCAGTGGTTTGAGATATCGGAGGTCAAAAATACGCTTGTTGAGTTGGCTTTCTCGCAACTTAATTATAAAACGGCGTCGCTGCTTGTGGTATCGTCGCTGAAAACGAGTAGATTTCTTCTACATCATCAAGTACATCAACTGCGCCTGTATTTGATGCATCAAGAGCGCTGGAGACACCAAACCGGCCAGACTGGCGTAGATCTCATAGTTTTTGAAATGAAAATCTGTTAGGGTTAAAAAAATTATCCTGTGCGACGTCTTGAGCTTCTTGAGAGAGCGCAGATAGGAGCGCGTATATCATTCGCATCCCTGAGAATTTTCGGCCTTACGCATACCGTCGGTAGCCATGCAGCACGCATATCGGGGCTCACTTGCACGAAGCAAGTAAGACAGTCGCACTCTGATCTTATTCGTGGTCTGGACCCTAGCTTGGTTTTAAGGAAAGCAAATGCGCGTTACTGGCTCACTTTAGCGCGCCACGAACGCCGACTAAAGCTTGAGTTGCTAAGCTTTTAGTCGGCGTTCGTGGCGCGCTTGAGGTGTCCACTGACAAAGTGGACCAGTTATACGCCTCTCGTTTTCTTAAAAACCTAGGTTTAGACCGCGAATAAGATTAGACTGGGAACTGGGCCTTCTTATTTGCTTTGTGCAAGTAGGACACAGTTTTATGGTAAATCATTAGTAATAATTACTCTTGTCACCAGCTGCCCAATTAACAAGAGTGGAAAGTTGGGCGAGTCGCTTTTGATCCATGAGGAAAGGAGAGCGAAAACAGGACGACGGACGAAGACAGAAGACACAGCACGAGCGATCGTGCTGTGTGTTCTGTCTTCGTCCGTCGTCCTGTTTTCGCGCTTCTTTTCTCACTGCCAAATTAAATACACTGCAAGACCGAGGCCTCGCAAAATGGGTGAACTTAAGTAAGTGAAAGTAAGTACGATTGCAAACATCAATAAACTCCACAGAAGCGGTGCGTTTTTAAGCCCGGCAAGCACTGTTCGGAAACCCAGTTCAGGTGGAGTTACCCGCCGCGGTGGCTCAGTGGTTAGGGCGCTCGACTATTGATCCGGAGTTCCCGGGTTCGAGCCCGACCGCGGCGGCTGCGTTTTTATGGAGTCAAAAACGCTAAGGCGCCCATGTGCTGTGCGATGTCAGTGCACGTTAAAGATCCCCACGTGGTCGAAATTATTCCGGAGCCCTCCACTATGGCACCTCTTTCTTCCTTTCACTCCCTCCTTTATCCGTTCCCTTACGGCGCGGTTCAGGTGTCCAAAGATATATGAGACAGATACTGCGCTCTTTACTTTCCCTCAAAACCAAATATTAATATTATTATGGATTTACTGCCGAGCGCGAACACGTAAGCGATGCGAGAGGGTTTGAAGCATACATTTTTTTCCGGGTACCCGAGCCCCAGCAATCGACCCGTTGGTTGGCCATTGTCTTCTCGTGCCCAATCGATGTGTTTGCGAAGTCTCCATGTGTGAAGAGCGAGTGCCGGTGTGCACAATACGTGTCCCGTCAAACAGCTCGCCAGTGCCACCTCGAAAGAGTGCGATCGATCAACACTCCTGTCTGCCAGCTCACCGGGTAAACACGAAGGAATGAGCCAGCGCTGACCGAGCCGTCGGTGCATTCAGTCCTTGTGCTTTGTTGCCATCAACAGAGCGAGTGCCGTGATTAAGGACCGCCTTGAATTATGTTCTGTCTCGTATTACGCGTTGTTAGGCTCACAGGCAGAGAACATGTCCGGCTTTCTCGCGCAAAAATTTTGAAAGTTTAAAACTTTTACGACACTGTTATGGAAGTATTGAAGGTTATGGTCCATTATTCTGATATGTATCATAATATTTCTTTCAAAGTGCTTCCAGTGATCGCATCGAACAGTTAAGACTGCCATGGAAAACCAATGGCGACCGTCGTCGGGTGATCTGCGGACATATACTGATTGTTATAGTGAATTTTTGCATTATCTGAAAAATTGCGTTCGTAAACGGTTTTGCGCTGAAAAAAGCTTTTGTCCAGAATTGCTGGGTATGAGTGCTAGACAGAAGAGAGGAAAGGAATGGAAGTAACTAAACAGGCTGGTTCGCCTATGGCTTTGGACAATTTTTATAAATGGGTGTTTTGAGTTAAAATAGCGCTTTTTTGGCATAGCATTATCACTGTTGTAGTACCTCAGAATACAGCTAAGAAGTGCTAAAACGTTGGGTAAGTAATATTGAAAGTTAACTTGTTAACCATTACTCTCAAGGTCGTTAATTACTGAGAGGCGTGTAGCTCACCGTAAGTGATAACCGTATCAGTTTTTAGAATTTCGACAACGCTGTTACCTTGGGCACTGTGGCCCAACAAATGCCGGCTACGTAGTGCCAAAATACGGGCGCTTTCAAGAACGTTGCAGGCGGAGCAACCTCTCCAGTGCACGTGACTTGTCGAAATAGGCAAAATATGTTGGGCCACGGCGCCGAGGGTAACCACATTTTCGAAATTCTAAAAACTGGTATGGATATTACTTACAGTGAGCTACGCGTCTCTAAATATTTAAGGAGCCTAACGACAATAGTTAGAAGGTTGAGTATTCAATATTAGTTAGCTTGGCTGCTAGTTAGCATGTCTTAGCGGTATTATGATATACGTACTACACCGCTGACATTGCTATGCCTAAAAAGCACTCTTGTAGCTAGAAAAGCCTATTTTTGAAAATTGTGTGAGTTCTTAGGTGAACCAGCGTGTGCCTCGTTCGAGAGCCCGCACGCAAAAAGCTCAATAGAGCGATGGAAACAGATAACACAGAAGAACAAAACTTTCAAGCCGTCGTAGCCAGGAAGCGTAGCAATACAAATCTGTACATCGTGGTCAATAATGTGAGCAAGGAACATGTAGCGCCGAAAGGTTTTCCACAGACCTCCGCCGCTCATCTCTTTGGCTTCTGAACTCTTCAGCAAGGAAAGGTTGCCTGGGTGCCATGGCTTACTCAAGTTATCGAGACAGTGAACTAAAGCCATTCTTGCCTCAGTTTTTGCCCTCTGTAATTGATTTTGATAGGGCACGAATGTCATTAACCAGTAACTGCTACATCGCGACCTGTCAGTATTGGCGACTGCTGAAAACCCAGCTTTTTTATATCAATGCTTAGCTGATGCTATACCCGGGAAAGGAAGCCAGCTAATCGATGACTTGTAATTTTGCTGGCACGCAAGAGTTTGTGCAGTGTGTAGTTCATTACATTATGAGGTTTTCTGTAACGCTCGAAGCGATTACTAGAATGGGTTCTAAGCTAGTTTGTTCTTTTCTTCTAATATTGTCTAGCACAACGCAGGTTACCAGTGGTAGGCGGCACCATAACAACGTGGCCAGTAACTTGGGTACCGCGCTTTTTTTATTCCTTTCATTGCCTTTAGCTGATGTCCATAGTTTCGATTTGCGTCACTGCGCTGCTCAAAATGTTTGTTTATAAAGGCTGTGCAGCTGCGAAGAAATGTTTACCTGGTGACGTATATAACCGCTGTTCTATAGTTTGTACCTAACTTTCTTGTAGATTACGCACACCAAAAATTGTCACTATGATTCTGTAGACATCCTCGGTGCACCCGGAGTGTAAAATATGTCACCGATTATTTCGAAACGTTGGTGAAAAAAAGTTTGGACGTCCTCCAAAACATGAATGAAATCATTTTTGCTTCCTCTCGAATTAATATTTCCTGTAGACTGAAAAACGTGCAACGCGAAGAAATTTATTGAATTATCGGAGCGCTGACAGAAGTCACAGCTTTCTTCATGCGAGCAGTGGTTTCTGTGCACTGGTTGCACTTTACGAGCGTCAAAACGTGCTTAGAAGTGCTCTACCGCCCTCTTAAATCTATGAGAAATTTCGTTTTTCTTTAGACCACCAACTTAATAGGTGTTGGCACGGACAGCTGTCTATTTATGAGCTTCTGAAGACGAGGAGAAGATTGAGACTTGAACCGTGCGCTGTAGATACAAGCATATGCTTTCAAAGAGATCAGAAAAAAACGTTTTAGTGCGGTAAGCGTGGAATCTATCTACACATTCTTCGTCGCTTAGTTTTCAAGAGAACCCACGTAAAAAAACACAAAATATGAATTGTTCTGAAAAGATCTTCACGACAATAAGCGACGACCAATGTGTTGAAATGCAACCACATTGCGCTGGAAAATTTTCCAATTCTTTTCCAAGAGTTTCTGGGGTATTCGCTGTTTAGACTCTAAAAAAAAACGCTCATTAAAAATAAAAATATTTCAACGATAACCATATAATTAACTAATACGCTGAGTCATTTCTGTATAACTGCTCAAGAGATGCCCCGCATTTTTATGTCCAGTTCACTGCCATCACTGATCAACATTTCTTCATACATGCGACAGCAAATTTTAGCTGCTTTTTAATTTTTTACATGCTTTCTCTATTTTTTTTACATATCTGTCTTTTTCTCCTGGTTTTCTGAAATTTTTATTAATTAGTTCATTTTATTTATTGAGACATGAGGCGCCAACAACCGATAAAATGCCGTTTTGTTCATTTATCGACTCTTGAAGCCCTGTCATTTTCTGGATTCATCTCTATTCTTCAAGGCCTGCTCTTTAATTGTTCACTAAGCATTAAGCGAAAGCCAGAGTGAAAAAAAAAGGTCTGTACCGGCCACCACGCTGTTTATGAGATGTCTGTATACAATTACATAGCCAGTCCGAGTTCCTTTATTTCTTGTTGTTGAGTACAGGAGCTCCAAGTGGTGGTTTACAGCTCGAGTGGCCCGATCCGACTCTCAGGTCCGGAATGCTTAACGAGATTCGGAAGTCTCCCCACATTGCAGAGTGCAGCCAACTCACCTTCCCAACAGCAGAGAAGTGCGGGCAAATGCGCGGCGAACTGAATAAATGAGCGCATCAGCGGCGCTCTCTACTTCTCTCCTTGAATCGTTCATTAGCTTCGCACTCGGCCGAAGCAGTCCGTAATGCAGCACCTGGGTCCTTCTGGGCCGCGCTTACTGAGTTTCAGCAAATTAGTACCGAATGAAACTGAAACAGGAAAACACAAACGCGCCCTTATGCTTTGCGATGTCAGTGCGCATTAGAGATGCCCAGATGGTCGAAATTATTCCAGAATCCTCCACTAAGGCACCTTTCTTTCTTTCTTTCTTTCTTTCTTTCTTTCTTTCTTTCTTTCTTTCTTTCTTTCTTTCTTTCTTTCTTTCTTTCTTTCTTTCTTTCTTTCTTTCTTTCTTCTTTCTTTCTTTCTTTCTTTCTTTCTTTCTTTCTTCTTTCTTTCTTTCTTTCTTTCTTTCTTCTTTCTTTCTTTTCTTTCTTTCTTTCTTTCACTCCCTCCTTTATCCCTTCCCTTACAGCGCGGTTCAGGTGTCCGTCGTTATGTGAGACAGATACTGCGCCAGATACTCTACACCGGGAAGGTGTTTTGGTTCTCGCGGTTTCGTGTGAGTTTCCGGCCTGATATGATCTGCCTTTACAAGAAGTCGCTCTCTCCGATTTTTTTTTTTTGCTAGAGCCATCCTGAACATCCTTCTGCGGCGGCCATGTACTGTGGCTGAAATCTGCCATCAAATGTATTTAAATAAGGCACAGCTCAGATTCTTGCTACAGATATTTTCTGCAGTCGAGCAGACGTTTGGGAAAGTTGTTGCTAATTCATCATGACAAAAATAGCGCACACTTTTCATAACACAAAGACCAAGTAGGGAAACACCACCAGCGCTGGAGATTTTTTCTCCAAGCGCAGAGGAGCGTTTAATTTAGAAGTAATGAAAGGACCGGTGTTCTTTCATCAATTTCTCTTCATGTTATTGCTAACACGCACCGTAAAATGCACTTATGTACGCTATTCCTAAAGAAATATTATTTGGTTGTTCTTCAATCCGCCGTGGATGTTTCGTGAGCACTTACCGCAACATAAGACCAAACTTATCAGTTGTACAAAACCGTCTTAATCTCAAGGCTGCATCAGCATTGGTTGCTTCACAGGAATGAACATGTTCCTCAATCCCTAAAAATTAGCGTATACCTTGAAATCACTCAAGAGGTAATAATAATAAGGGAGAATTTATTTGAGCTAGGAGGTTTTATACATGCACTGATTATGCTCCTGGCTTAGCAGTGACTTTCTCGCCATGACGCCAGATACATTCTTTAATTTTTTTTGCTAATGTAAGTATGAACACTATGCTCTACTCAACATTACCGGCTCCTTATCCACTTAAGTGCACTCGACTACGGCGTTCAGGTGCGCAGCCTGGCTTGTAGCCAGAATAGAACATCTATGAAAACATTTCTTTTCAAAGCCGCTGCGATCGATACATTCACTTATGCGGCGGTAAGTGCTTGTCGCGTGATTTCTGAAAGGATGTATTCATCGTATGTCAACGGGTGGCTCGTCTCCATGAGAACGATCTCAGGCACAACACCGCCTATGCAGCTGCGGGCCCGAGCGAATGCCTATTTCTAATTTATATCTTTGCTGCTCTTCTGCCTTTTTTACAGTTCTTGCGGTACCGTTTAGTTTTGCAATTCGAGTGTCTTCACACACGGGATGTCGGGAACGCATTGCAAAAGGTAGTGGCGTGCCGAAGCGGGTTTCTATATCAGTGCGCTAGGCTCTCGTCACGGAACGCTCTCGTCATGCAAGCCTCGCAGCACTGACACGCCAAGAGGGGAAGCTTACGTTTGGCTGTTTACAAAGAAAGTCTATACGTTTAATCGATGGCTCAGATGTTCAACGGGTAGAAATGGTTGGTGCTACCGCAGTTATTAACGCAGTTAATGGCAGTTGCTTTCTGACAACGTTAATAATGGCTCTGCAACGTGTTTTTCCTTGCTTTCAGGAATATGTCAGTAAAGCGTAAAGTTTGCTTTGCCACAAAAGAGGTCGAATGAAGAAAAAAAAAGGCTCACTGATGTAGGTTGAAACTCAGCTAAAACATGTTGCGAGAGCCGTGATGTGTTGCTGTTGTTGACCTCAGTAGATACGGTGCATACCGACGTGGGGGTTTGGGAAGGGTTTGGCAGTGAATGTCATGGAAAACCGCATAGGCAATTGCGAAGAAAAGAGAGGCATGGGGCGGAGAAGTAGAGTAGTGATGTGATTGAGACTAAAAAAACAAGTTAAAAATAAATACAAATAAGATATTTTAGTTTATTTATTCAATACAAGGACAAAACATATTTTTAGAGATGTGAAAAAATTTTGAATGGAGTTAACAGGAAACCTTACAGTTGCAATAACGCAGTTGTGAAGGCATCCGCCTAACCCTACTTAACGTGGATTTCTAGGCGCTCGCACTGGACGCGAGGAGTACTGGAAGTGATGCAGGGAGCACTAACTTCGAGAGAAGGACCTCCAGATAAGTCTTTCTCTGAAGTGTGAACCGCCAGCAAGAGAGAAGAAAATGTTCTATTTTTTCGTCTTCCACGCATGCATCAGAAAGGTTTGTCGCAGCGAACCCGCATCTGCATAAACAAATATTTAGGGGGATGGGGGGATTCGGCATCGCAAAAGTGTCACTGACACCTCACACAGCTTCGATTTACATGACTGGACATTCGAAGGACACTTTAAACATCACACTGCCTGTATCTATCGGTTCTGTAAGGGAAAGAAAGGAACGCGAAATTCTTGAATCCTTCCATGTAGCGAGATCTGGCCCTGACAAATCTGTAAGTGAGGATTGCATCCACTTGCACAGGAAGGAAATGGAATTTCTCGGCATGAGAAGACGATTGTTTGTTTGCGGCAGCGTATGTTTAGTGCGCATGCGCTTTTTAGTTTAACAAGGAAAGAGGCGCTGCCACAATTAACTAGTTGTTGGTCGGTACTTACCCTGCGTGCTTATTCTCTTATTTTGTCCCGCCCTTTGCGCAGTTTTAAAGTTTTTAGAATTTCATACCAACTGGCCCTTCACGGGAATCTTTCGAAAATATATTCCACATTACATTTTTGAGGTTTGTCGGAACCTATGGCGTAAATATTATCCATATTACAATAAGTATGTCATTTAACAAACAGCGCCTCTACGCTCCTAAAACCCATATCAAGAATGAAACTGGCGTCTTGACGTGTGTAGGGTTTAACGTCACGAAGTGATGCATGGGATAGGATGGAAGTTGAAGGACAGGCGTCCGTGTTAATATAGACCGCCTGTGGTTCTGCAACGTCCACTAACGCGAAACACACGGGTGTCTTCTGCATTTCGACTCAATGAAATGCGGCTGCCGCGGTCGGGTTTAGTTGCCGCGACCCTGGGAACAGCCTCCGAACGCCAAAATTACTGCGCCACCACAGCAGGTGCTCTGTAGAGCAGCCTTGACCTTGTTTCTACATGCCGACTTTGATAGCACCTAGTTATTTTGGGCAGAACTTTATGTTCGTTCCATATAAGTTAAGGGCATAAGATACACGAGTTCACAACTTTCACTAATACCCACATTAATAAATACATTGCTAGTATGCCGCCTTGATGTTTCCTGAAATTTCAAGTCGTATGTTATTAGCGTGAATTAGGCATCGCTGTATTATGCTTATGTGTTCCAATTCCTCCGGCAGCACCCTAAGCGGATTGGCGCACTGTCTGCGTCCCTCTAGACGGCGCCGAAATAAGTGCCCCTCCAGTACCTGAAATGGCTTGGTAGAGGTAATAGCACACCACTTTTTTCGAAAACCTGAAGGCTCCTAAGCTTTAATTAGGCAGACACTTTCAAGGTGCGCGTATTTTTTCACTTTACTGTCTCATGTCCAGAACAACCTTTTTTGATCGTCACAAAAACGTACTCTGTCTGCATTCTCTATTTTTTTTTCAGCGAATAGCCTCGTCTCTTGTTGGAGTCATAGAAAAGGAAGAAGGGGCGATTTAGAGATAGAGACTTCCGGGTTCATATGCAACTGTTTTAGCTTACAACGGTTCTTCGCTTTATTTCAGTATACTCGCTCGAAAAATAAGAAATTGTTTCAAACTTCCGATAAAAATCTGCACTTTATACAGTTCGGGCTTTTCCTTTAAGACGCTTTCTTCGAGAACGCCGCATATGAGCTCTTGGAATAAGGCCTGGAGCAGAAAAGCATTAGTTCGTTTCCTTAATTTGAAAACATCGTCCTTTGTCGGTGATGGCACGCGAACGAGTGCTCTAATAACTCTAAGACTAATAACTTCGCTCTTTATTCTAAGCCTGGCAAAAATTTGACAGGTGATCATACAATGTGGTGCAACAAGTCTGCAACAGCAGGTCGTCCGCCGTCTCGCCTCCTCATGTGCGTCGCATTTTTGACGCCTTGTTTCCACTTGTGTTGCTCATATCGCTACATCTTCGCGTCTTTTCAGCTTTGCCTCCGCTTCAGCCGCTCACACCGCTGAGTGCTGGCGGGACCGGCGTAGCGGGCGCAAGTCCGTTCAGTACATCACGCCCACAACGCCGAAAGACAACAGGTAGGCGTGGTTATGGCGGGCAAACGTCTGTCTATGCAGTGCGGATGGTCGGCGGATGATGCTGACTTCGTCGATGATGATGCACTGCACGTTGCCGAACGCGGAAATAAATGTGCTTAGGCCATGGTTCCGCGCCGTAGTGAGCTTGAGTGCGGCTTGCATGGTCATGACCAAGCAAAGGACAATGACCTGTCCACACTGCGTAGCACCATTGATGAACTCTGACAATGGTGGTTCGATGCCGGGATTCGCCCGTCAGTCAAGGCGCAATATGGCAATATCATGCACTCTCCTCGCGCATTTAGCTCTGATAAGTTTCAATGCCCTCATGACAAGATAAGCCGACGTGATGTCATGATAAGGGCTCCCGTGCCGAACGTTCCGGTTCGTTTTGCTTCGCCAAGCAGTTTTGTGTTTGCTTCCACGATGTTGTTCGTTACTGGTAGCTCAGGGATAGCGAAGAAAACAGCTCTAAAATCTCACGAAGCAAATTTGTATTGAATCATGATTACTGCAGCTTTCGAAGAACAAACAATGGAGCACAGGGTGGAGAGCCCGTGCGCTCACGCGATAGCCCGCAGTCCAGTCATATTTCCAAAACGATGGCATCCACGTGCAGTCGTGCCAGTTTTCTTAATGTACTTCAATGCGTTATTTTTTCCTTATAGTTGTTAGGTTCATGACGCTGTGTAAGTATGTTTCATGGTGATGCCTGGTTGTCAAGTGCTAGACTGCGCTGCTCTGAGCACGCCGCATTAGATGCGTGTGGCGACGCTGTTCAGACACCTGCCACGTGCACTTTCATTTTAAAGTTTTCATTTGAAGATGTTAAATGGGTTTTGCTTCAGGCGTGTTTATGGGAGTCACCAAAAACACGGATACTGTAGGGCTGCATGTAACATAACCAAAGCAGCGCTCACGTGTTAAGTCTGTAAGGTTTATAGAATCTCTATACACAAACACTAGATTACAGTCTATAGGCAATACAAATCCTATAAACAGTCTATAGACAACCTATAGAAATACGGCCATACACTTTAATAGACTTTTATCTATAAACAGTCTATAGACTGTCTATAGATTGTTTATATAGACTGTCTACAGACGAAAGTTTATTAAAGTGTATGACAATAAATCTTTAGATTGTCTATAGACTGTCTATAGGATTTGTATTATAAGGGTTACACGCCACGCGGCACGTATCCAGGGGCCACGCTCTTCGGATGCTTCACACGTACCACGGCAACATTCGCGAAAGGGGCCATAATGCTTTCGCATGAAAAGGAAGCCAGCAGGAGAAAAAACTAATGCAAGTCTCGGTTACGTCGGGTAGTGGGGCCAGCTCTCTATTTTTACCGTTTATTAGCACCAGAGGGGACCTGTTGGTCCAGTGTTCAGCCCGACGGTGGTGGAGGTGAGGGCCTCGCCTGAGTGTCCTGTAGACTCCTGCGATGATCTGCACAGAGGAGGACTGCGTGCTCCTTAGTCGAGAATGAGTGCTTTGGGTATGTCCTTTTTGCTCTCCACGAGATGTACCAGGACAGCGGTGTGAAGTTTTCAGAGACAGTAATGGGGCAAGGTTCACACTTGAATGAATAGTCTTTGCATGGCACATTTAGGCACCGTTTGCTCGCCCCGTCGTGAACATTAGAAGCCCGTTTGTGTGTCAGCGAAACATCAATATCTTTGCACAAAGCGGAAAAACAGCTTTTTGAGCGATGCTTATCATGTACGACTTGATGTGTAAATATGTTCTTTGCGCAGGTGCTAGCTGACTGTATATATATGCATGTATGTGGTTCCTGCAAATTAAACCAGTTGTGAGTGGTGTTTTGTGCCGTTCTCTTTTCTCGTGCGTGTGTGTGTGGTTTTTGCGCCTTTAAAGTACAATGACCTATATAAAGGGCATGCTCTTTACTGCCAGATCTTTCACTCCCTGCTTTCCATTTCGGCCCTTTTAGTGATTTCTTGGGCTCTTTCTGAACTGGACTCTTTCTATATTTTTTTTGTTTCTGATTCTTTCCATTGGCGTTTTGTGATGATCTTCTCATTTGTTATTTCATTTGCTATATATGCAACTTTTGCTATGGTTTACACATCGACATGCGCCATTTACATCTCTGACATCAAACTACTGCATGAAGTAGCAGATTATTCGCTGAGAGCTGAAAAGATTGGCTGTTGCTTGAGAATCTCGCAGCTTAATACACCGCGTTTGGCAACACTGTGGTAAATGCTATCGTTCCAACTTTTCATTCCAGCAGAAAGAAGTGAGGTTCGGTGATCGTGAACCCTACCACGGGTAGAGAGCGTAAAGTTCAAAGCGGGCAGACAGCAAAAATAAAGAAATGGTTGTCATGGAACGTAAATGAAGCAGTAATAGTGTCACTTCTTGGTGGACAACTCAAACGTGCCATGAGGAAAGAGAGCAAAGAGAGGGTGAAACAGGAAAGAGAAAAAGAGGTGCCGTAGTGAAAGGCTCTTGATTAATTTCGGCATTAGTAATAGCTCAAAGTACAAGAAAGCCGGAGCAGGATGCTTATACCACAAAACACGAATACATTATCAAGGCGTAAGAGAGGATCAAGTTTTGAAGGAAAGGGCATTCAAGGGAAACAATACCGTGAGGTGCTTTGAATTATCTAGAAAGGAATAATCATGCGATTCAAGAGTGTAGTAAGCTTTACATATCGGCTCAAATAGGACGCTAATTTTGCAGCCTAAGTTGTTATATTCGTTCTTGTTCAGGGTAGATGTTAGATGGCGTATGATGTAATTTTAATGGATTCTGTTTTATATACGTTTTTTTTTTGTTTTCCAACATCTACTATCCACTATCTCGTTCATCCACTATCTCGTTCAGTATCCGGACATGCCGTCGGGAAAGTGATTCATCTAGCGGTTTTCTTTTTGCGCAACTCGGCTCCTGCGCACACCTCAGCCAGTCGCTAACTTCCGAGAAAATGTACGTTTATAATTTTTGACTGCTAAACAGTTTAAGCAAAAGTTAGATTTCAAGGTGCAGAGAAGATATATCGAATTTGCGAATTGTAAGTAGATTTCGATTCGCGCTCTTCGTCAGCCTCCCGAACGTTCCCTAGAGCGCTGGGCGTTTTCTTTGAGGTTTGCCCACTCGTTGTACCGAAGAGAGCCTGGGAATAGGGTAGAAGACAGCTATCATTATCGGCGTCAATTTAGAAATAGGGCAGAACTCTTACAATTCAACCTCTTCGGGATCAAGGCCACACCGTGCAAACTATGGTTTCGATTCCAGGCACGCCCAGCTGGCTACGGCGACCTGCGCCTGCAGCGCTTCCAAAGCATTTCTGAGCCCAATTTGCTGAGTTTTGTAGCTTTTACTGTAGTTCACCAAGGCGTCACCACGACGAGTTCTGCTCCAATTTAATTCACGAGAATTCATATCTTGGTCGCTCTTCTCCCACGTTGTAGCAGAAACCCTGTACCCGAGGCACACCCGCCCGAGGTGAAACTTTGCCAGAAGCAAAAAGATGATCTTAGAGACGAAGGTCCTTTCAGTAAAGAAATATAGGCAAGTTTATGCTAACTTATGCACAGGGTAAACATAGAAACGTAAAAAGAGACAAAACTTTGGGACTGTCGAACATGGGAGAACCTCATCTACCGACAGAGCTGAAGGTGAGGAGTATACAACGTTGGACCAGAATAACCTTCAGGGCCCGACCCACATTCCGACTGTATCCAACCAAAGTCATCTTAAACATGATTGGTCCAGCGGAGCGATTTATACCCCTTCCACTTTTACCAGAAACTAGAAACTCGCTTTTCTATCATGGCCTGCGGATTTCTTCGGACCACTTGAGTATTAAGAGAAGACTTGTATAGAGTAAGGTGTGGGTGCGGGCTAGTTAGGCTAGTTCTTTAGGCCTGGCGAGAGCATGAGTGTTCCCAAGTGTACCTGCCGATTAGTTATTAATGTGGTCCGCACCCGATTGCTCATTCTCCTCACGACTCTGGCGTAGATAGGGCGACCTAACCCTGTCGGGCGTTATGTTCCTTGCCTACCTCAAGTAGATCGCTATCGCTTCTTAAGGAAACCAGACTAAAATGTCCTTTGTTCCCGCGTCCGATGCGTCATAATTCGGCATGTTTCGTTGAATTGCAGTGATGACTATGGGCCAGCGTAAATCTCCTTTCTATAGGTTCATTAATCTCCACTGCAATATTGTCCCCGGCCTCACCCCGTCGTACATTGTGCTCCCTCCTACCTCAAGCATGAAGTCATTAGCGCTCGTCAGAGGAGTTCTTGGAAGTCCGTAACCTAACGCGAAAGTTTTCAAGGGTAAGAGCTTTCTGCGCACACGTGCGCTTTTCCCTGTCAGGATTTTCTGGGTTTTGGTTATTACGGCGATGGGTGTCAGTAATCGACGCAAATGTCTTACTGGGCTAAGCGTAGGCTTAATGATCCCTTACACGCAGATTAAGCCTACCCCCTCCCCTCAATACCACCATGCACTTGGTCACCACAGCTAGAGAATTTGCAATTGGTTCCTGCCAGTTTGCGCAACTATCATGCTGTATAATAGTGTGTTGGAATGTTCCACATTATTGTAAACTCTTGCGAGAAGGTTTTTAGATTCTCGGTTTAATCCAGCTAGCAAAGCTAAAAACGAAGTCCTATTTGCGCGATTTTCTGCCTTTTAATGCAAAGACTCCTGTTTTTTGCATGCGATGAAAATTCTTGACCCACTAGGCCGCTACACTCTAAAATTATTTTTTATTTTGCAGCGACAGCTGGTAAGCGCCCGTGCCTGACTTTTGCGTGATTGTAGCAGTAGCATAATAGCAGTCGTGGTAACAGGCGGATGGTTGCAATGGGAACCACCGAGAACGTGGTTGCCCATAGAGCGCTCTCAGCTAATCCATCAAGAAAGGTCCATCAATACGCCAATCAGAACCCTGCGGAGTTCACCATCAAGCCATGTGTGACCAAGGTACTAAAGAGATCTCAAGTCCCATTGCTTCATCGCATTCGCACGGGCTCTGCTCTTACCCCTGCGTGGATGTATAAGAAGGGACTGGCATCGTCTCTTCTGTGTTTCACATGTGGTGCGTACGGTGATATAGAACAATATCGTATGTGCTGTCCAGTGTACAACGCGGAAATGTGTGTGTTGTTCGCTTCCGTCAAGTATACAAGAACCCCTCACAGTTCCCTTCAGGACAGTGCCTACCTGCGCGGAAATCAGTCGTGTATAAAGGAGAGTCCAAGCCTTCTTTTAAAGTTAATACAGGGCTTGGATTTGGACTACAAATGCTACAGCAGGAGCTGACTACTGACTGCTATAGCTGATTGCGTTTAGAGCAATGCAGATCTGTCAGATGTTAGGTATGTGCCTGCTTTGTGGACCATATTCAGCATTTGAGTGTCGCTACGTTGCTACGGTGGAGCAATTTCCTGCTAAATCTGCGAGGCTAACACTAGCAGTAGCTGCAACAAGCTCAACCTCTCAACCTCTCTTACCGCGGAAGCAGCGGCACATGATTATCGTGGAAGTAAGGAAGAGGGCATGGCTACAAGGGAGGAACACGTAATATTACCACCGGAACCATCTGAAGGGTGGTTACCTTGTAAGGGAAGAGTGTATGGAGAGAGGAGGATGTGTAGCCGGAGGGTGGTTGCTGCTGAAAGATTAGGGTATGGCGAGCGTGAGCAATGCTCTAGCGGAGGGTGGTCGCCTGAAGAAGAGGGAGAAGCTATGTTGCGACGGCGTAAGAATGCAACCGGAAAGTTGCCACGGCAACGACCCAGAAGTGGTTACCGTGGAAGGAGTGTGTGGCGAGAGTGGAGTGCGTAACAGGAAGGTGGTTACTGCGGGAAGTGGGAGGGTAATCGCTACGAGATGAAACCCGAAAGTGGTTATCGTGGAAAGAGGAGGGAAAGTAGTATTTGAACACCTTTCGCTGAATATCGCGTTACACAGTGGCCAACGTCCTGTTAGTTTCTTTTCAATACTACCTCATTTCACTGTAGCGTCATAGCGGGGCAGGTTTAAGCGATCAGACAACGCTTGAAATCGCGGAATTTTATGATAGTCTCAAATTTTTTACACTCAAGGGCATTTCTTTCAAAGCAAAAGCCTATTATAAACGGAAACCTGCAACAACACAGAAAAATGATGGAGAGAAAAGCAAGATTATTTTTATTTAGAATGTCGTCAGAACTACCGTGCCTCTCATTTTATCGCCAGGGATCGGTACACTGTATAGCCGCAGAGGCTTTGAGAGTTCGTTGTGGTTATTGACCATTTTTTGTATCAGCCCCAATCTCTACTGACAAGGAGTTTGCTGTATGGAATATTCACAGCGTACCTATAGCACTCCAAATATTTATTTAGGTCGGCAGCTATCCTTCTCACCCGAAGATAAAAAAAGATAAAACTCAATAAGGATATATAATACTTTAAATTCATGTGCGAGATTGTTTATTAGTTTTCTTTTTACCAGCTGAGCGGTTTCTTGGTAATTTTCAGTTCTCCAGATTTCTTCTGAAGTTTCCTATTGCTGCTGCTATGGGGGGTGAATGACTTCGGGGTGAATTGAAGATAGCTGCAAATAATTTGCTACTCCAATGTTCACCGCAGGCTGAATCAAATTATAGTGGATGCAAGTCACCGTGCAGTATCGTATTTCCGTACCTTTGCTGCAAAACGTACTTTCTACTTGGCATTCCTATTAAATAGAAATGCATACATAAAATGACGATATTCATAGAATGTAGGCATATAATAGTGCGACTGGCGTCATGGGGGCAATTCTTTCATGCTTGGATTGGCTCCGCCGTATTGATTCGCCTTTCTGCAGTCTGATCACGAAACCTTAATTCTGCTCAAAGTCTGCAATGTGTGCAGTGAAACCTGCGCGCCGTCACGTTGTCGTGAATAGAAATGTTAACTCGTGCAGAGATGAACATTTCCGCATGAAGTAACAGTCAAGGAAGGAGAAAGTCTCTCGATTTCAGCTGCACACAATGGCGGATTTCAACGATGTATGTGCAGTTGTATCTTTAAAATTTATTTTTGCCCATACGGTGGGCTCGTGGACGAGAGGCGAACGAAACTAAAAAGCTTTGAAGAAACACAGATGAAAGCAGTATTATAAAATAGCTCCCTCTCCAGGATCGGTTTCGATTTTCCGAGCGCGCGATGAGTTTTCCAAATTTAGTGACTCTTTGAGGAGTTGCTTTCAGCCATCGGCTTTCCAGCTTCCGCAATGCTTCCATGAAAGGTGGTTTCTGTAGCTGTTATAAGCCTCTGTGGCATCACGCTTTTGGTTGAATAGCACATTTTATTTGGCAACGCAAATACATCTGAATTGTCGAACCTGACTTCCTGAAGCATGCAGCTACGATTGCCAGTGAGGCCCTCGAGCCAAACTATATGCTTTGCAGTAGGAATATACCTTTGTTGCCAAAAGTGAGCATTCTGTATATTTAATGACAGAAATATGCCGAGGAACTTGGGAAGCATACTCTGCCTCTAAAAGATAGTGCGATAGAGAACAGCTTACTCTCTTTTTACTCCCACATAGACTTATTCATAATTAGACTTTAGAATGTAGGCTGATGTTGCTGATTATGATTATTATGCGAAGCTACAAGCCAGAATGACCTCAGCTTCACGAAGTTTAATGTGCTGCTTTTGCTTTTTATTCCAAGTTCTGCCTGAGATCTTGAGGATGGGAGAGGCTAGCCGAAAGAAGAGACAGAAATTATGCAATCTGTTTTTTTTTCTTTCAGGTGCATTCTCAACTGCAGTCTTTGCAGAACGCCTTTAAAATTCGAGCAACAGTTTTAACATACAATAAAATTTTATATCGTCTCTGTAGGTCAGCTGATGAAAACTTAGCTGATCATATTTTCACTAACCGTAGGCGCATAGCCCCGGAAAAAGCTACGACGTGTTTGCAACGGATAGTGCTAAAGAATTCATTCAGTGTTCGCATAAGATTGAGCCGACAAAAACAGCTAAGCAAAAATTATGATGCCAACTTCTACACAGCACCAAGTGATTCGGCATCGGTAACCTAGCGAAAAATTTCCACTGCAGTTTGGCCAGTTTGACGATGTATTGGAAGCGTAAGCGGGCGTGTGTTCCGCCCCTCTTCCCCCGCAACTAGCTAGACACCAGTAGGCACTCCAGGAATCCAGTGGAAGTGTTTAAGAACGTAACTGAAGTGCTTTGCATGTTCAGCAGCAATTTAGGATACATAAGATAGCCTCCATTAGCCCTGTCTAGCTCAAAGCTCAGAATGCTGCCAGCGTCAGCAGCATTCTGAGCTTTCATTCCTCGAATCAAAATATAGCTTGTTATGAAACTTAGCTCTGTCGAGAGAAAGCACAAGCACTTGGGCGAGTTGGTTTTGCGTGATGGTGGCGTAAAGGAGCAGCGGCACATGATCAAAAAGGAAAGAAGTGGGAAAGAAAGAAAGGAACACAGGTGGTCGTCTACAGACAGCACGTGCATTTAATTTGAGCTATAAATGCACCTCCTGCAACAGATAACAGAACAACAGATTGAGTGAAGGACCTCCGCAGATCATGACCTTCCTGCTCGGAAAATGTTCTCTCTACGCCCAGAATAGAGCAGAACTTGGGCACAAGAGCTCTTTCAGTCGAATGCACGAGGCTCTTTCACGGTCGGTTGGGCCAAAGTTTCTCGAGATTGGTAACGTGACTATTTCGTAGTTGTACGCCTCTTTGAACATCAGAGCATCCCTCAACACATGTTTGTGGCAGGAAGCATGCATCTCATATTGAAGCACAGCGATTTAGCGTCATCCTGTGGCGAAACCATTCTCGAGTCAGCTCCTGAACAATTCTTTCGGTGTTGGAATGCGAGTGTGCTCTCGTTAATTCTCAAAGCAAGAGATCGAAACGGGTAGAGCAACTTTCGAACTCCGTCAAGCAGGGTGCTTCTTCAACCATGAAAGAAACGATGAAGTAGGAGTCAAAAATGCCCTCTAAATGAGGTGAGTGTTGTGCAAGTTTCAGAGGAAGCACGTGCCCAATCTTACTTAATCAAGGCGGTACTGGAAGAAAGCCCTTTGACATCGTCGTCCCATAGTCTGTCTTTAGATATTAGGGGCTGACGTCATGAATTCGGAAAATATTTTGCAGGTATGAATCAAAAGTCTTTGGCGGGCTTACTATTTCGAATTGGAATAAGTGAACAGGCTCACGGGTCTGTGGACAGCAATTTAAACCACTCCACTAGTCATTCACACATAAAACGAAAGATGGAAATAAAATCTTTGGACACAAAAAATACCACTGGGTATCATTGAACATTTAAATCTCCTCCCCGTCCGTTCGAAGTCTTCTACGTTGAAGGTGTGCAGGTTACTGAGGAGTACCTACCGGCAAAGAATAAACAAATTACTGGAAGTAATGCTTAAAGTAGTGTTAGATAAATAGTTCTAGATGGTCCACGTTGTACTTTTCAGATTGCTGCATTTTTTGCACGTTACTACAACGAAAGACAATGTAACCATTGTGGTATGCTTTCGGTGGGCCTACGACGATGTTTAATAGAGGGAGAACTGTGTTGGGGGCACGAACTTCAGTGTCCTGTCACGTAGTGTGTGGGCGGTCAACGTCTAGAGAACATTGACCCTCTTTTGGGCACAGCACACGTGCATGGCTCTTGCGTTCAGCATACTTGCAGCGCGGAGACCACGACGCTCCGCCTCGGTGACATCCATGGTCCTTCGCAATGCGACTGTCGTGCAACGTCAACGCTGTCGCCTTGATATTGACTGTTGCAGCTGCTGCTGAACAGGTGCCCAGGAAACCACGCCATGCTGTCATTTCAGAGTGTGGTCTTGAGCGACGTTTCCGGTCATTTGACGGCGTCTTGATGATCCTACGCGCCGCACCCGATGACACTAAAATTAGCGTGAAACGTGAGGAATGAGGCAAATAAATTTGTCTTCCACGGCTGACAGACATCTCCATTGGGAGAACCATCATCTCTTTAGAGTTTTCAAGCTAGCCTTTCTATAGCGCCCATCACTGAAGGATCAGCGCGGCTGAAGAGCCTCGTCCCATCTTCAAAGAACATAGCGATGATCGATCTCATTTGGCTATTGCTCTCTGGACTGCAGGGCAAGTTTCGCCCTCTACTTCCTTTCGTTGCCGGTGAAAGTTCGCAGTAACTGCCGCCGGAAATCTAGCGATGTTGTGGTTGCGGACTCGTGTGTTTTAAACCACGTCTTGCCAATTTCTTGAAGGAAAAAAAAACAGACATTCTGCAGTTTCGGTTCTCGTATCACATATCGAACGCCGTTACCGGGTCTTCAGTCTGTCCAGCCAGTCCTAAAAGTACTCAAACTTGTCGCCATGAAACGACGTGGGTGTGCGAGGAACATGAAAAAGCAATGGCGGAGAACTCACGAAGTGTTGTATGGTCAGGCTTGCCACCCTGGATGTCATGGTTTAGGGTGGCGTGGTGTGAAGACTGATCTCAGGATTTAAGCCTCTCAAGCCGCGGCGTGCCTTGTGAACAGGTGTCGTCCCACGAACCGCAGCTAGGCATCGGAAGCTCCTGGGAGGTTTATTTCGCTAAGATAAAAAAAAAACTTTTCGAGCGACTGTCGTCCACGGCGTGCATACAAGCGCCTCAAAGCAGCCAGCAGCGCGCAGCAGGCGACGCGGAGCAAGTATGCCCTTGTGACATCATCGATCAGAGGTTTCCAGACCAGCTAGCAGTGCGCAAAAGAAACACGAAAAATTCATTTAAAAAATATCCACCTAAAACAATATCAACTGACACTTCGGCGAGTCGTAATTTAAAGTTTTGGGAATTAAATGCAACAATCAAAGTATGCGCGAAAGTAGGCTGTCATGGCTCCTTGAGTGCGGTGGGGGCTATTTAGTATGACTTTCTATAGACACAAAAACTGTGTAAAAGAAAAGATAACTGACGAGGCGAGCGAAGTCTTAGCGGCTTTTAAGAGTATGTTGGCCTGTTAAAATTGTACCTTCAGCTTCCTGAAAACTGGAAAAATTGCAAAATTTGTTGTTGGGGAAAGTAAATGGCGCAGTATCTGTCTCACATCTCGGCGCACACCGCCGTAACGAAGGGAAAAAGGAGGGACTGAAAGACGAGAGAAAGAGGTGCCGTAGTGGAGGGCTCCGGAACAATCTCGGCCACCTGGGAATCTTTACTGTGCACTGACATCGCAGAAGCATCGAAACGCGGCCGCCGCGGTCGGGTTCGAAATCGGGTAATCCGGCTCAATAGCCGAGGGCCCTAACCACTGAGCCACCACGGCAGGTTTAAAACTGCTATTTTAAATTCTTACCACCTTTTTTGGACGTATATTCCTAGTTAAAGAAGGAACTTCTGCCCTTTGATTCATGCCACTCGAATGTACATAGAGGGGGGATTATGACTTCATGTTTCCAGCCTTCACTTGTCAAATGCTACTTGCATAATGTTTAGGTTAGTTCTGCTGCTAAAGTAAATCGTCTTCGTTATGCTGGTTTCTGCGGGAATTTGTAGTCAAATCTGGTGCCTTCATAGATTCACATCCTAAACTTAGATCATAATGGAGCATATTCATTTCAAACAACTTCATTTTCACACGTAAAGATGCGAAAGTCGTACAAATGAAATTATAGAAGCATAACGCTGAGTGTAAACTCGCGTAAAAGCGGAATTCGACATAATCTGTGAGGACTACTCTGTTCACCGCGTTTCCGTCGCTTCATTTAGTCTTTTGTTAAGCAAGTTAGACTTGTTCTCGGACAAATAAAATAGCGCACGGGAACAACGGCGCTACACCGCTGCATAACCACGAACAGCAGAAAGGACTATGGACAAAAAAATCTTATCGATAGCAAAAAGAAACTAAGCAGTGACGCTGCATCCTTACACAACAGTGGAGCAGCCGTTGCAAATCCGCTATTTGCGCTTTCGCGAAATTTTCCACGTGATTCTCACGCAACCACTGAAATCATTCTGGCTGCTTTATAGCTTGCGTGACTTTTCGGGCGACAGACTTACTCGCACCAACATTTATTCCACTTTTTTTTCTACTTGAGCAAAGAATACAGCAGCTGAAAATGCTGTTTCTATTGGTCGAACGCCATTTTCGCCAAGAAGTTTTATTGATCATTCTTGATCTCTCTGCTCTTCGTCTCCGATATGTTGACAGTTTGCCGTGTACTCAGGCCTGTCGTCGTTACGTGTGCTGTGTCGATGCCTGAGACATCTCAGACTCTAAATAAACAAACTGAATGAAAAACTTGTGCTATCCGGTTTCTTCAGGTTGCGTAAGTCACATCCATATCGAAATATCCCGCTAGCAAGCTTGGACTCAAACACACGGCTTCTCGTCCCAAATCGCTATGTTCTTGCAAAGAAATGCCTGGTTGAAGAGAGACCGATTTTGCAAGAGCCAAGACGCACAGCGGGCTGGTATAAAACTTTCTTGCGTTTCGTGAGGGCAGAGTGCCCTAATATTATAAGCCTTGTGTACCTCGCTAAATAAAATCAGCAAAAGCTTCACCTGACCTGAATGTTTCTTCATGACAGTGACTGTCTTTGCTTTACTGCTAAGAACGAGTTTCCTGGCCGATAAATTTAGAAGGCTTAGACCTGCTTTGGGCTTTTACGAATGGGAAGTTCAGGGCTTTGCAAGCCCCCTATTATTCAGGTGCCTACACTTGCAGTTGCCTAAAATCTGCCTGTAGTCTATGAAGTGACGAAAAATAAATCAGCTCCTGCTCTCGTCACGTTTTATGTTTCCTGGTTATCCAGATCGTTTCGACAAACAACAGATGGCGCCACTGTGTGGAAACGCGTCGTAGCTGGCATCGCGTAATCTGTCTTTTTTTCACATGCACTGTTGTAAAACGGTGGCGTATGCTCCAAATTTAAATTTTTAATAGCACACCTTACAATAAGTTTGGCTGCAACATATTCATCTGGTTCACTGCACTGATAGACGGCTTAAGGAGCTGAACTGTATTCATGGAACGTTCTGTTCTGTCTGTGTAAAGCTCTAATGAAAGGTGGAAAGCAAAATGCTTCCATTCAGAGTTTTCTCTGAAATATCACACACGGCACAATGGTAAGTTCGTTCATCAAGAAGTAATTATGGAACGCAAATTTTGTCTAACCTAAATCTGATAATGATGAAAAACGTTCATTTAACGGTACGATGCAACAATATATACGAAACCTAAACATGTTGTACGCTTGATTTTTGTTAATGTATATATGTACATATGTCCCTAGATTTGTTTGGGTGTATATGCATACGGAAATGCTTCTTTTACTAGGTTGGCATTTTTGTTGACCATCAGTGAAAGAAGTTGCTACTTTTTGATTTTTAAAAATTGTACTTTATTGCTATGCTTAAATAATTGTGTCGAATTTTTCAGTATAAACTTATTTTTATTTGCTGGCGGTTTTCGCTTACAAATTGGTTTATTACGCGATAGCGTATGCAGCTTGTTCGGTTGAAAAGCCGTCGGCGTAGTAATAGTCGGCAGCGCATATCGGAAATAATCGGGGGCTGCGTAAAAAAAAAATCGTATCATGGTAATTCGTGGTTCTAGTGATTGATGACTGATTTGTGTGTAATACTTCAAGGACCCTTGGATGAGGGCTTTACAGTTAATGAAATAATTGTAACTAATTGAGTAATTAAAGAAATAAAAAAGAAATAAAGGAGAGCTCAAAGATGTAAAAATGCTCAGAATGAAAAGTCATCGCTTCATTAGAGAAAGTTTAGGGTATAATAGATCAATTTTAATTGAATCAATTAAAAAATTAAAAATGCGTTCAAAGGTGTCAAACTGCTCAGAATGGAAAGCCAATGTTTGCTGATGCTAAAGAATCTTGTAAAAAATTATAAACAGTCGCATCAGCATCAGATGATCCACCAGATGGCGTACGCTATCGTGTCAATTCATAAGCTTAGCAGAGGAGTCCTCCAACGTTTTTCTAATGTGTCACATACAGCTTGTACTGTGTCTGCTCTTGCCCAATGTATTATGGTGTACGACCTGGTCAAACTGCCAACAAGACAGCTTTTTTCTCTCGTTCCTTCTTGTCTCTCAGCGCACGAAACAAAAAAAAAATGAGGTGCAGTTCTCGATAAGTAGTCGCTATTTTAGGCTTGCCTAAACATTTACCAAACTGGCAACCCTGTTTATATTTCTGTTTATAGGGACTGCAAGCCTTGTTTTTGCCATGTTCTTTGTGGTTTCGATATTTTGACCTCTGAGAAATAAATGCACTCATTTAAGCTCTTCTGTCGAGAACCAATATGAGGAAACGCCCCAAACATTAACCCTCCAGATAAAGTAACGTACGGTTCAAATAGTGACTTGACAAACGCACGCGAATGTAATGCCTAAGGTGAATTATCGCTGCTAACAAATCGACGTTTACTCACGTGGCCCGCAAAAGGTGTCTTATAACAGCTGCCGCTGCTGTAGAAGTCGGTATGTTGATTAGCTGAACTTATTTACAGGGGTCTCAAAGAAACGATATCGGAGCTTCCTGGCACTGCGGCAGGTTATATATCTGCAATTTGGGCTCCATATCCATATTTACCCAATTCTAACGGGCTGTTCATGTTTTTTTATTGAAATCATTGATGTAAACTCTGTACATAATTCATAACTGAAAGTTTTTTTAACCATACACAATATGCTAGTCATCATTGGGAAGATGTGTAGTCGAGCGCCTTGCAAAAATGGTGAAATAAAATTTGTGCGGTAGCATCAAAGGAGGTTATTTCTGATATCACCTCATCTCTGGTCAATTCAGAAAGTGTTTTCTTGTTTTCATGTCGCTTATCGCATTTAGACTGCCGCAGGTTTTCGAAACTGATTTTTTGGGCAAATGTGATAAGCCTCACGATTCCACTAACATCCACCGACTCACAGACGCACACTTTTGCTTGTAGCTCGGCGTCAGTGTGCGTTAGCCTGTAGACGTTTCGCACATATTCTTTCTTTGCCTTGCTCATGCATACTTCCAGGGCTTGTAGCATGGCTCCCATGCTGTTAAATATCAAAAGCGGGTCGGTATGTTGCGCAGCGAGTTTAACGCATATGCACTGTTTATGATGATGCCTGAGTGTCTTGAATTGGGTTGTTATAACGGCAATCCTAAGGTTTCGTGGCCGACATAGACCCGGACGTCATTCTGGCCCTGAATTTTAATGAAAAAAGTTGCGCCTTAGGTTAAGGAAAATACAGTGAGTGCATGTGAATAATAATATACTAGCTGTGCCACAATTCAGTAACATTTATTTGCGGTTTCTAATTCGTGCCCACTACTCGCACAGAAAAAAATTGGCTGTGGTTTAGATCTGGCTAACCCTAGTTGAATTGCGAAAGCTTTGTTTCCTTGGCACGTCGTCTACGGAGCGTCTCAATGCGACGCTCTCGAGAACTCAAACCGGTCTCTTCCGCAGTCACTCCAGGACGTTGCACGACTTCTTCTAGCCGCATCTATATATCCTCTAGCCGTGTATATATATATATATATATATATATATATATATATATATATACTTATGAAGGGAGCCAACAGTCGGTGACTGTTGACTGTTGGCTCTCTTCATAAGTTTGTCAAAACGAGTCCCTCATTTCCTTTACCTTACCTTGTCTGATATATATATATATATATATATATATATATATATATATATATATATATATATATATATATATATATATATATATATATATATATATACCCCGCCAGGCGACACCTCCTCTCCCTCTACCCCAGCGGAGGACATCTCGTGTAGCGAGCGGCGACAGCAGCGGCGTCGACGGCGGCGCCATCTGTTGGAGTGCGGCTGCGGTGTTGCTAGGCAACGGCGGCTCAATGTCGTTCGTCGGCCAGCGCATACGGCATACGGCTGCCTAAATACGGCATACGGCATACGGCGCGACGAGCCGAATGGCTCGCTGGCTGGCGTAGTAAACCTTTCGCTTTAAAAGCTTTCAAATTTGTCACTGTATCCAAGCTCGTCCGCCTGGCTGTTCTCCATGGGCTGGGCGTGTTCTCGGGCTGGGCGTGAACTGAGAGGGAACAATGCAAATAACCATTCCTTAAGGTTTATAAAAAAAGCCCGGGAACCTTGGGAGGCATTAGAGATGCAATAATTTTTTTTACTTTCAGTCAGAGATGAGCACAATAATCAAAAGTACCATTCTATGTCTTGCATACAATATTTGGTAATATCATCGGGGCTGCGGAGACCCCATTCGCGCAGTCGCTTGTGCGGATAAGCTAAGTCTCACACCGTGCTCACCTTGGTTATTTCGCATGTAATTTTCATGTGTGCATTTAAATTTGCAATGGTTTTGCTACAGAAGGCAATAAATCATGGCATAAAAGCACATTTGTAAAACTCAGCAAAGAGGAACAGGTAAGCAATAGAATAAAGTACCCTAGTTGTTGTGCACTAAAAATTGCAGGGAAAAGGATGGGTTCAATTTCTCGCCCGAGTCGTACCTTTGCATCTCGACGTCATTTACACGTCCCCGGAGTTTCTGCATTAGACGCGCGGCGTGCCATCGTTTATCACGCCCCATGGAGCTTGACCATTGCATTATGCGTTTCATGCGGAATGTGAGCCCCACCACTGCGCCACATACAGCAGGAATCTAATAAATGTCCAACAACGCCAACTGCAGAGCGACCGCATAAAACGCAGCAGGTGAGGCGGGCGCTGTAAGCCAGTGTTTTATTATCGCCGAGGAAAACCTCCATTTGCGAGTACCGAGCCCATGCCGTCTACTGTGAGTTTCGGTGCCTAGCTTTAGATGGCGATGTTGGATTTTATTTTTTAAGTCAGCACCAGAAGCCCAACAACCTCTTTTATTGAAGGAGTACGAGTCGTGCTTGTAGCGGTTGTATTTCAATGGGGCTACTAGAGTGGGTAAGGTTCCATTTGATAGCAGCTGCGTCTTGCGTTCTGTCAAGTTCATAGTTCCGTCTGGCTTTGTAGCTGGCCTCAGTGCCGTTGCGCTGAACGAAAATTTCGCACGAAATAATAGGTGCTGTCAGCTGCAAACAGCGAACAAGAAAGTCAGAAGACAACGCTGACGGTATCTTCCGATATCTCTAAGAAAAAAAGGACAGCCGTGGCGTCGGTATTTTTCATTGACCTGCTGGACATGTTCTATTTCATTCCGAACCCAGCGTGCTACGAGACAGGATTGAGGAGCAATGCCTTGCGACATTGAAGAGCAGTTATGACGCTGGAGACCTACCTAGATTTCCTGCGGGCTTGTCTGGAATTCATGGTCGTGTCGTTTCTACGAGAAGACTTCATCAAAAATGTGCAGTATTCATAGCGTCCGAGGAAGCGTCGTACCACTGTGAGACCTTCCTTGCCTCTTCTGGAAGACATACCAAAGCAGGCTGCAGGAAAACGTGTGCTTGATGTGTAGAGGTATGGCGATGACTTCCTTGTGCTTACACGTACAGTAACGCCAGTGACAAGAATTTCTGCAGAAAAGAGACAATAGACATGTTTGAGAGTTCATCCCTACGACTGACGCTCACCCATATCTGACATCAAACGGTGGAATTCAATATCAGTCCCTGGATTTTATTGGGTAGCAGACGCGCGGCGTTAGGAGAGCAGGGGACTCCGAGAAAGGCCTTCTTTCGAGTGACTCGGGCATTCCTAATACGGTAAAGGGTGGTCTAATAACCACAGTGCTGCGTAATGGGTTAATTCCCATATATTAAAAATTGGTCATATGCACAAAAAGTAAATGTTGCTGGGTATGCAATATAACTGCTCTTAGCTGCGAACGATGCTCTTCTACAAAAGATCAAATGACAAGGTATACAAACCAAACCGAATGTGAGGATGACGGCTAGAGGAGCAAAAAGACAAGTGGCCAATGGTTGCATACATTGATGGCTTTAAGCGCCGCTTGAAGAAGATTGCGTGAACGGCTGGCGTTGGTGTGGTAGGTTCTTCCCAAGGAAAGGGTGTACAATGCCTCGGCGCGTAACTCAAGAACAACGGCAGCGCATGTACTCAAAGTAGGACCGGACGTAATATGCTATATAACGACAGGAAGTCCAATACAAAATTCTCCTTTGATGTGGCAAAAGCTATAAGGCCGAACGGGATGTTGTTTAAACGACAGCCCCCGAGAGCACTCTAGTGCTATGTCGAGAGGCCACTTGCCTTTCTATCTTCGGGATTGCAATTAGGACGTAAATCTGAAATTGCTGTAAGAAAAAAAAAGTGGTGTTCTATTTAGAGTAGATAGGCCGAATTCTAATTAGGTTCACTTCAGTTTTCATGCCGCTTCCGGTTTTGGATCGAGGCGTGGTCATCAAGGTCAAGCAAATCAAGCAAACTTCAGGCAAAGACAGGCGAAATCAGCGAGTGGGGGCCATAGTGCTGGAGGGGTCACACAAGCTCTGCCTTAAGGGTATGTCGCATAGCGTTAATGGATTAATGTGCATCTGTTCAGAAATGGTCATTCTCTACGTCACATTCGTAGAACGCTGGGAGTCCTTATACCAATCCTGGCGCAGTGGTGCAGCCGCCAAGCGATGCGCCACTGCCCTGCGACGGCAGTTAATGTGCCCGAACAACCTCTAGCGACAAGTCATTAATTAAACTGCGAGCTGCCGCGGTGGGCAGTTTTCTCAGAATCCTGTGGGCAGGTTGTGATGATGTCACAAGATCACAAGGCCTTGGTGGGATGTGAACGAGGCTAAGCTGATCTTATGTGTTCGCGCCGCAGTTGTAAGTTGATGAAGACGACGGCGTGCAATGCACAGCGTGAGAGTGCCATGCCTTAAGAGGATGAAGAAGAAGAAGAAGAAGAAGAAGAAGAAGAAGAAGAAGAAGAAGAAGAAGGAGAAGAAGAAGAAGAAGAAGAAGAAGAAGAAGAAGAAGAAGAAGAAGAAGAAGAAGAAGAAGAAGCGTGAGAGTGAGTTCCTACATATATCAGCCAGGTTACGAGATCCCTTACTAAATACCACTGACTATCAGCACTTAGCATATAATTGGAACGTCCGTTCGTGTAAATCCAGGCTGTGTGAGGTAACAATGACGCGGTTGCGGTGCAGGATTCCAAGTTTGAATTCATATCTGTGCAGGTGTGGGTTGACACCGACGAACCTATGTGACGCATGTGGGAAAGTTGAATCTTTAGACCATTTTCTCCTCTACTGCCCAAAGTTCGCACTTCAGAGAAAGATTTACCTGGAGGTCCCTCTCTGCAGGTTAGGGCTCCCTTTATCTTTGCCAGTATTATTATCGTTTGGTGCGAACGCCAAGGGATTTGCATTGGGTTCTATTAGTGGGTTTCTCCACGATTACATAATTGCAACTGGTAGGTTGATGTGCTAATTCTTTTAAAGTTCTACGAGCTCTTCTTTTTTCACCAAAATGCTGTCTGTTATTTAACTGTCAATATTGTTCTGTTGTTTTTATTCATTGATTTTTCAAAATTCACGATTGGTGCTACAATTTTGTCGTCATCTTCCATGGAAACTTCTTTGTTTATTCAACTACACCTTGGCCAATCCCCCCGCGTGGGTATGCGCCATATACCTGGGGTGAAGAAGAAGAAGAAGAAGAGTGAGTTGGAGTTTCACACGAGGCGTAATCGGCAGCGGCGATAGCATAATACCCTATGTGCAGTGGCCAGCAAAGCTTACCTGTACACTACGTGACGTATTAGACCTACAGTAGCGACAGTATTTATTTTATTTCTGCATGGGCCAAGGTCACGTTCAAATTGAAGTTTCATACAAACTCGGTGAGCTGGTTAGACCTTGTGAAGTGGAGCTTTCGTACTAAAATAGAAAACTGTCGCTACAGTGCGCGATTAACCAACTAAAGAGCTTTCGAATTTCGACGTAAAGTGAATCATATCTTCTGCTGCAAAGACGCGCTGAATAATGACTCCTTCAAAATTGTGGCATTAAAACTGATTAAAACATCACATATCAACAAGTACATGTCAGAGCTGTAGCAGTGAAGAAATGAAGAAAACGTAGTCTCTGTGTAACTTACTCAATAAAAAATAGTTCCTAGTGCTGACAATGTACTCCAGTGCGCTGCAACTCGACTATCTTTCTACTTGCAAGCAATGAGGACGAGCGAATTGAAGATAAAAATAAGTTACTTCTTAATATAGCAGGAGAAGTAGAAGTTGCTAAACGTTCAGGATGATTCAAAGAATAACGAGAAATATTTGCTTCTTGTTTCATCCCCTTCTATCACAGATTGCGATTTCTAAGTATACAAATCTTGCTTATCTGCCTATCTTGCCTTTATAAGAGCGAACATGGAATGAGTATAGCACCAACTCTTTGCTCTGAAAGCTTTGGCACGAAATCTAAAATCGATACAGACACGAAATGTCAAACGCAGACAAACTTAATTTGTGTCGTGGTCGTAAGGAGATGCCTTCTACCTAGTTTCAGTGGCAGGCGTTGAGTTCATCATAATTTCACATATTTCGATTGTTGTCCGAGGAGTCGCTCGGCATTTCCGAACTCATCGAGTGACACCAAGATGCACTTTTATTGTGACGTCACGGAACCGAGTGATGGTTTTCAGGGGCAACCGTTGCTCGCCGGCGACGGCAACCTCATCAGGAATGTAGTTACCCAGGTGGGCAGGTCTACGGCGACGTCAAGATGCACTTTAGCACTGGCGTCAACCGAGATCGAAACTGCTCGTATAAAACGTTTGTTATTATTTATTAACAATGTGCAATTGTGTTTCCAGCTCACTTTTATGATGTCTGGGTCCGTAGGATTCTTTCAAGGCGAAAAACAAACAGCCAAATACTTTGCGACTGTGCCCCAAAACAAAACCACCATATAAATATTCATGATTAAATTTAGCGCATTTCATGATTTTTATTTCAAGATACAAATTATTGCGAACAATAAAAGCTTAAAATCTAAACGTCACATTTTGGAATAATGCAAACAATCGGAGGAGAAGTTTAAAACTCTCCAGATTTATTTTTCTACTAAGTGTTTTCCGGAAAAGTTTGAATGAACAGCTAATACTTTCTATTTCTCAAATCAGATCTCTCAACCTAATTATCTACCCAGCCTGCGTTCTCAGTCCTTTGGTACGCATTACCTCCCTTCTGGCACACTAATAGAGAACCAAGGCATGTACTACATAAACACGTAGAGGAAAGAGAGTCTCGAGGAATGAATTAACAAATCCACAATTATCAAAGCAAACGACAGCGTACAAAAGTGCAGTTGCAACTTTTGCATTGTGAGCATATTATTGCAGGCAGGTTACTCTGCCTCCTTGGCTGGATAAGCGCTCGCTATTTCGAAACAACTGCATATTCTGCCTGTTATACGAACCAAACTTTTAAGCCTGACTAAAACTCGGTGGTTCAAAACTACTCGACTTCTTACACGCTAACGTTGTCTACACTCAAAACCCAGGCGCATTATTTTCCATTTCCAGCGAGCATATGCAGCAGGTCTCTCATGGGTATAGCGTGCATATCCATTTCTAATTTTGTCAAGCGCAGGGAAAGTTCTAGTGGAAATACTAAATTACAAACTATCAAAGAGGCTACAGAAACGCTGTAATTATGCTGCCGCACGGGGAAAGCATTAGTTACACTTGCGGAACACTGGTTTCGCGTTCACAAGCTTTAGCGGTTGTCTCATGTTTCGTGGTTAGGGCATTTAGAGCCTTGTATGAAGTTGTTGTTGTTGTTGTTAGCCTATCAAAAGGTGGCACATACCCACACTGGGGGATCGGAAGTTTTCCAGCCAAACCAGTTCCTTCTTTTTTTAAGAACGTTTGCGTAGGAGGGCTGGTTTGCAAATGCTTGTGAGTGCAGATTCAGTTTAACTGCTTCTCTTATGTGCGGAGGAAGAATTTCGTAAATGCATGCACAAGCCCGCAACGTGATGATGTTTTTATTTTTAGCGCATTCAGTACATTCGCTGCGTATCTAATTAAAGTTTCTGTTTTCGCATGAACTTTGTGCGTTGCAGCATTGCTTGCGAGCGCAACTACGCTAAAGTCCGTAAAAAGTAGTCAGCGTTCACAATGCTCCTTTTTTCTCATGCTCTATCTCGAATGAAGCAATGTTTCGCCAGTTGCCAGCATATCAATCGGTGCGCCAAATAGATATGGCCGGTTAGAACCCGTACTTCATTGTAGCTTTTACCTGTAAATGTTTTGACCGAATGATGAAACGACCATCTGCAGTGTAGGAAAGCCGTTGTGCCTATTTAATACACATCAGCGTCATATTTCAAACCTGCCCTTAATCGATGCATCTTAATTGAAAACGTAATTGTACTAATGGCTTTTACTGTTTAAGTCTATGTTAAAAAATTTATGAACAAATCGTGCAAATTCAATTAATTCTTTTAACTAATTGTTTAAATGCCATATGCCTCCCTCCTGCCTTCAGTACTTCCGATTTCGCACCATCAGCATATACACAAGGTGTAGTTGACTGATATAATAATTTGTATGGGGGAGGATTTTTGTGACTGCATGAAGTCAGTCATAGTCAAGAAGGAGATTAGAGCAAATGTGTGGTTGTTTTCGGTTCTTTTCCTGCTCGAATTGAGATCTCTTATCACGAAGACTAGTCATTTCTCATATATATATATATATATATATATATATATATATATATATATATATATATATATATATATATATATATATATATATATATATACACACACACACAACAATTCTTAACCTCCCCGAGCAACAGGTAACCAACCAACAATGTAACATCCCGAAACGTCGCATAAGCCAGCAGGCTCTTCGACTATGTTGTTATAGTTGCTACAAAAGCTCTCACGATAGACTAGTTCGTTTTTTGCAACCCTACGCGAAAACAGTGATAAACTAGGGAAAAAGAAAATAATAACGTTGCCACAGACGCACCGAGGCCTTTCTTGAAAAGCCTTACGCTAACAATTAGGAGAAGAAATACCAGTTCTATAAGCAAAATTGTGGCAATGAAACAAGATTTCCTCAGAGATGATAAGCCAATAGAAGATGGGGTGACTAAGGGAGTACGGGTAGTACCAAATGAGGACGCGAATGCAGACTGCATGCTGCACATGTATGAATTTCTTATTAATTTACGCGAAACTGAGGATACAGCACCAATGAGCCGTCAAGTGCGACCTAATGGAAAAAGCAACAAATGCGAATGGAATAAAATATTGAAAACAACCTGGGTCCATCAGCAAAAGACGAATGTCCGTGATCGTACCATCGTGCAAGCAGAGCATACGCGTAAAGAACACAGTCCTGCTGCACCGACGCTGGCAACAAGGAATGAATGTTCCACCATTAACAAGGATAAAGTACGCAATTTATGTTAACGGCACCGAGCGCTAAGAAACAAATGGTAGCTATTTTTCTGTGATTTTGCCTTGAGATTTACTGCTTCGTTATCTTCAGAACTATCAAGCTGCATTTAGAGCCGGCGCGTCTGTTCACTCCCTCCGTCGGCGATATTCTTATCGATGTAGTCTCAATAACATTTAAGCGCCGCACTATGAAGCAGTGTTTCAAATGCGAAAATTCCTATTTTACAATTCACTCTTTTTTCTAATTTGCAGAAAAAAAGACGTGGGCGCATTTAAATGGCTAACAGTTTTTTTTTGCATGTTTCCTTTCTGGCAAACTGTTGTTTACACACTTATAATGCTTATGTTGTGTAGAATAGCTTATATGCATGGTTTGTGAATCGCGAATATCATCTTTTTGCTTTTTGAAGACAAATTTAGAGCTGCCTGCATTGTGTTCGCAAATTAGAGAGACCAAATAATAGAAAAACAATGATGCTTGTATTATGTTTCCTTTCACCTTGCGAGCTCTGTCACTCTGAGCGCTTCGGAGAGAGCCCGAAAACATGCGGCGGGCCTAACGTGTACAGCATGAGTTTGGGACGCTGGCTACGAACGTGGTGCCCAGAAACATCCTCGAATCGGTGCCCACACATTCGATAGACAGTATGCAAGAGTGTGTACAATACTTGACGAAACGCGAGGAGTGTTTACAATACTTGACGAAACGCGAGAGACTGCTCAAGAAGTTTTGCTATGGCCAGACGCCAATGCTCTAAAAAATGAACATCCTCATAAAGCTCGCTATTCGTCATTATTTCTGTTCTGTATAGTTATTTCGGAAATTTTTTCCTGAGAAAGGGCTTCACAAGCAGTCGGCTGTGAGACGGCACGAAATGTGTTCATTTACTGTTATATTTGAGCCTTTGGTAAGTGCGCATTAAATATTATAGAGACTATGTTTTTCACAATCATCATTCAGTATGCGAAAAAAAAAATCTACAATGGATCTATACTGAAAGGACATAAAATTTTGAGCGTCATGTGTTGATTTTTATAATGTTGGCAAGTAAATTGTAAACAAGGTTTCCGGAGTCATTAACTGGGGTATTTTTTGCGGTTGAGTTAGAGTAGTATGACACCTCAGCACTAAAATATTTCCTTCCATTTTGAAGCGACAACTCATTATAACAAGTTTTATAATGAGTTGAAAGTACCCAGCGATTCGGGCCTTGTGTACAAAATTCCCCTCACATGCGGTAAAGTTTACATTGGGCAGACTGGTAGGTGTTTCAATGAACGGGCATGCGAACATAACTTGGAATGAAGAACAATGTGGGAGGTCATCTGGCACATCATTGTAAGAGCTGTAAAGGGAATGGCAAGGGCAAGGATAAAGTACCTTGCAAGTCAGTTTTGCGCAACATTAACTGTTTGCTTAAATCGAGAGATAAGACAGGAAACGAGGTGGTTGAAGCCTATCACATCGTAAAAAATGATGATTAAATGTGTCAGCACTTTGCCTATTTTGCTTTCAGTTAGTGAAATCGCGTTTTAAGAAGGCCACATATAATTGTTTCATTTCTGTCCTAATTTTGTTCCTGGATGCATGTACCTCACGGCTGGAAATGTAGTTTTATCAGGTTTTATGCTCACCTTTACACTTGTTCTTTGTTGCCGTCCATGTCATGCTTGTTTTCCATACGTCATTCCACTCTTTTACCTGGTTTTAACTTCTACTTTTACTCGTTTTCTTTGTTGTTCCCATGCTGTCATGCCGGTTTTTCTATATGTCACACCATGATTTTGTCTCGTTTTCATAGTTTTTACTCTTGTTGTCTTTTGGATCACCTGAATTGTCACTTCGCGTATTTTTTATCCTTTTTACTCAGGTTGATTGTTAGGTTCTTTACTTTTTTTCATTTTCTTGACATGGTGTGTCTGGGGACATGCTGACTGAGTGCTCTGTGGTGGTTTATCGTCCCTGCTGCAACGTAACAATTTGATCAATGTGGTCTAGATTTTAATCAGGACGTGTGTGAATGACAGTGATGGTTATGTGCTAAGGTTCATCCCTTATATAGCGTTTGCCTTTCGGTCTCGAATAAACAGTTGGAAATCTGCGCCTATGTTGTCATGTTTGTTCCTGTTCTCCTTTCGCGTCCAATTCGCGCAGTACTAATCCTTCTTTCTGCAATGAACCGACTAGACCGCAACAACGTTCTACTCAGAAAACAAAATCATTTAGTTTAACCATTCCAAACTATTTGCCTGTGTGCTTACTCATTCATATTGCTTTTGACGGCCGAAGCGAATACTGAGAGATATCACCATATTGTTCACATCGCAGCCTGAAAGAAGCTGCTGATGCAAAATCATGGTTCAAGAAGAAACAAGAACAATAGAACGTGTAACGTAACAGCTCAAACCACCTAGACTGAAAAATGGTACGGGGAAGCACTTCAAGTATGTTGAATGCTTATGGGAATTGCACGTCTTTTCTTGAAAGATCATGTTTTTTACCTTGCAGCTGTGCCGAATATGAAATACACCTAAGATTGTTCTAGTCAAGAAGAAACAGAGAACAGTGATTGACACACTAAAAAAGACAAATCCACGTGTCAAGGTTTGGCTCTGGATGATCATTGATGTCCAAACAAGAGCGGTCCTAATGGAAAGGGAAAACCTGACGTCATCTTTTCTTCCGGAAAGCGCGTTTGTGAGACACAGACGTCAGCTTATGCTTTGGGTTAGTGATGCCTTTGTCCGCTTATGCAGATATCTTCGCCTTTTTTCCGCCGGGATCTGTCGAAATATTTTCGCTGATAAGAAAAGATAAGCTGGGAAAAGAGACCGGTTTACCTTTAAGCCCATTTAGAGCTGAACGTCACAGCTCGTTCATCTACGGGAAAAGCCTAAAATGCTGCTCCCCATGAATGTTTTTTCGTCCCATTTGTTCAACGCTTTACTGGCTGAGCACAAATTTACTTATGTGATTATGTTTTTCTTTGAGCTCTTGCTTAAGGGTAATTTACGTCATAGTTCTTGACACCCGAGAAATTCTTTACTGCCGAGGCACTTTGCAGTGACCGAAATCCTGTCAAAAGCGTAGACAAAGCTTTTTTTTTTGTGCAGAGCTTTGGTTCGCTCAGGACAGTTTGGTTGTAGTTAAGCTTTTGTTCGTCTTTTACTACCTATTTTCGCCATACAGTGTTTTTGGCGTCTCCTGTTTCATTTTTCTGTAGTCTGCAAGAAAGCTTTCTTTGTCAGTTATGCAACGGGGACTGCATTTCTTTTTTATACAAAATTACACTTTGAAAGTTTGCTTTTTGTGGCATTCTTCATTTTTCATGAACCCATCTTTGCCGTTTAAAACGTCTATGTCCCGCTTATAGAATGTCAGCATGCGTTCGGCCGCTATTTTTATTGCAGAGCATATTTCGTGCCAATAGATGCTGCAAAAGTGTGATTACACAATCAACGCCGGCAGAACGACCTATCGTTTCCGCTCAACCAAGCGGCTAGAAAGAGCGTATGTAGAGGTTTTTCAGATACTTCATTTTTGAAGCAAAATACATCTGTGCACGCTGCAAAAGCGTGGGACCATAACCTGCCCGGGCATTCGCTTTGCCATCAGAGGCAACCTGGATGTTGTTGGGGTTCAGGTAGCGTGGTCGGGTCGGAGAAGGGACGAGGAATATCGGGGAAAGAAAATATGGAAAACTTTATGCAAAGACTATTTACATAATGTACAAGCAAGAACAACTGAGCATGACTCTCAGTAAATGTATCTTCTTAGCGGACGGCAGTCTCTCGGCACCAAGCCAGCAGTCCGTTAAATACCCTTGGCATTCCCCAGATACCTGGCTGGGGAATACATTTCGGAGAACGATGTACAATCAAGCGAGCAGACGAAGACACTGGTGGTACCGCCCACGGCAGGTGGCGGTGCTGATGCTCTCACAGTACGTCGAAGGAAAGGCGAAAAGACATTCCCTGAACACTGTCACGTCGGAATGTCAAGCCGTTTCCCAACAGGGGGGTGAATGACCTTTCACTTCCCCGCGTGACTGCTGAAAGCAACGCTTCGTCCAGCGACCCGATGGCATGGTCGGCCACGTGGCCCTGCCATTGTCGCAGCTGCTTCCGCCATGCTTTCGCGAACGCCACTTCATGCAGCAGCGTTTCTTCAGAAGACTGGGGTTTTTAGATATTCCGGTCAAGGAAGTCCGCGTCTTTATTCATTTAGGCTGGAAGGCATACCGTGCATAACAACGTCTAGTATGAGGAAGGACGACGCCTAATATATGAACAAGTAGGATCTCGACAAATCTTAGTCAAAACTTCTAAGAGGAAAACCGCCAGTGAAGAAAATTTTATTGAAGTACGCAATTATTCATGGGAATTCTTTTTTGAGCAGCTGTACTGGTACAAACCAGGGCGCATTTTCCTTCAAGCCGAAAGTTTCTCAGAAAGCTCTGTAGCCTTCCTTGTTAAAGAGTAATTACTCATTTGAGTGATATTTCCACCTTAAGGCTCCGCTACGCAAACTAGACTCTTGTTTGAGACTGTTCGCGGCAGTCTATGAGCGTTAATAAGCAAGCTACGAGTGATGTATAAACACAAAGCGATCGATCCCGGCAACCTCTGAATGTGCGCCTTAGTCACTGGTGAAGAGTTCGCCCGAAAGGAGTGTTCACTTTCACAGCCTTCATGCTGGGCGCATCACACGGTGCACGAAAGCTGGGAGCTGCTCGTGACGAAGGAAAAACAATATTTCAGTGAAGCATACAAAAGAGAGAAATAACAGCCCTTCCCCGAACCACTTGTTATAACGGGCTTTGGTGAGCAAAAGGCGACGAATAACCCAACTTAACGATACTAGGGCCGCCTGAACCAATAACGCTTGGCACACTTCAGTATTTTAATGATCAGTCGTGCCCGTAGGAAGCCGAGCCCCCCAGGAGAAAAGGGCAGCGTTCATGGAGTAGGGAGAGGTAACTCTAGCGATATATGTGCATAAAAACTTGGGCAAACAGATGGCGCTGCCCCCAGCACTACGCTTTATGGTAGCCGCTGGTGACCAAACAAAACCCCAAGTTAGTGACCCTGCCTGTAGGGTCGCCAGTTTAACTCGTCCGCCGGTGGCTCCTCTCTGTGTCGTTAGCGTTAAGAGTCGGTGTTTGTTCAAGGAGGGTGAAGTGGCAGAGAGGACATACGAAGAAAGGTTGGGATCAGTACGAGCGCTACCATTCGGTACCCTTCATGCTTCTCTGCTGTCCGATCCGCCGCTCTACCCTCCCCTGGATAATTGAACAGCGCTATAACGAAACGATTTGTAACGAACTTAAGAATTTAATGGCGAAATAGTCATTATCCTTCGAAACTCCCATAGAAAGATATTTGATGTCTAGTCCTTAGAAAAGAAAATTTTCTTATATTGAGTATAACGTACCTTAAATAAGCCCAACTTATCATCTAGCGCAAAGTATGTCAATTTGTATTCGTGCCCAACTCATCTATGCCCAGTCGATACGACAAATTGGAGTCCCTGCGTGTTCTAACCTTTTCGCTGCATATAGCCCACTGCGACCGCTCAGTTTAATTTCTGTTTTCGCAGCGTGATCGCAATTAAGGTTAAAACAGCTTCGTAGTGCACTTGGTCCGTATCCTTGAAGGTGGCAGCACTCGCATACCTTCCTTAGTTCCATGCATCTTCAGGCTGTTTCGCTGTTCTCTTCTACCTCAGCAGGCGCATTTTGCGACTCTAATGAGAATGGACGGCAAATCGTAACAGGAAAATAAAAAAAATGAAGCACGAATTTCAACAGTTTGCGAGCATCTGGAACGTATGCTCTTATTCGAAGCAGTAATTGCCTGCCTTTCCAAGGACACAATTGATATTTGAAGTATTCGTTACAAACTAGGAGAGCTTATTCAAATGAGTGCGCTTTCCGATCAGGTTGCTTGGGCGAGTGGGCCGCTTGAAAGGAGAAGGCTGGGAATTTACAAGCACTTTTCGCGAGCTGCACTCGCACTAATTATTTCGTCGGTTTTATGTGTGTCCGGTGCCTGTGAAATAATCTAAAATTTTGTGCCTAGATTCTACACCTTATATGCTTTGAAAAATTACTTTCGGGACGCCAAATTTAACGCCTTTAATGATCACCTGCTTTGTCTTAAACACCACCTCTTTCTGTTCTAGTTACTTACTGGAGAGCAGCTGCGCTTTCTTGCTTTTTTAATTAGGAAAGTTATCTGAGCAGAAATATGGAGGTAGTAAAACAATGTCTCACGTCTGTCAGAACCAGTAAAGTGCAATCGCCTCCGTATAGATGTGATTAATGTGGCGCAGAACATTCCGCTTATAATAACTGTTTCATTGATTCATTGACTGATCGAGAGAAATATGGATCAGTAAATGGATCAAGTTCTTCCTATTTTGAAACCTTCCTTCTAGGGGTGTAGAATAGGAATTTTTCAAAACCGAATCGAATGCGAAAAGTGCAGCTAAAAGTCGAATCAAATACTGTTAGAACGCTATCGAGTGCGAATCGTATTGTGTTCGAATATTCGCTACGTGTGCGAACATCCGCACGAGACAAATAATCGTGAAAAAGAGCTAAGTGCTAGCGGCTGGGCTAATATACAGCACAGCCTCGAGCTGTTCTCTAGCTTTTGCCTCTAGCTGGCAAAAGAAGCAACACTGATCCCCACTAGACGGTACGCAACACGAAGTCAGCTTATTAACGGTATGATTGTGATGCATACACGTAATAAAATTACGTGACAACATTGAATCAACTAGGGTCTCATCTGAGTAGATGGCAGGGGTGACAGCTGCATATGTAACTTAGAAGGACTTTGGTGTAGGCCAGTTGGTATGACATCATGAAGAGCAAAACCGCAAAACAGGACGGGACTGAGGCAGGCGACAACACAGGGCGGTGAATCATATGAATCATGGATTTCGAGATCGGGGATCAAGGAAGGGATTGTTGTACCTGCCTGGGCACTGCCGCAGCCCTGTGATAAGTGAGCACTGTAAACACCGGCACTGAAATGGCAGCGTCGTGTCGTTAAACCCTCCATCCCATTTGACCACGGCAGCACGATATGTGGCGCCAGAGTCGCCCCCCCCCCCCCCTTTTTCTGGCCTGCGGAAGAAATATACTGCGCGCATTATTTGAACTTCACTCCAATTATTGAAGAACTATGCAACACCAAGCGAACATATTCTCTTCGTTCTGAATAATTTTGAACACACACTATTTGATTCATTGAGCGAATCGAACACGAGAATATTCCATTAGCTATTCGGTGATTTAGAATATTGTCACACCCCTTCTTTGTGCTACAAAGGGCTACTGTGTACCTGAGTAACTGTAGCCTGTAAACAAGTTATTGCGCCACTGCCGTGCGGTGGGCTAAGAACTTCCGTTGCGCGTTGTCAGTCTCTAAACTATTGTGCTCTGTCCTTCCCTTACTTGACGATGAAAAACGCACCACCGTTATTTGTTGCAGGTTTGGCACACAGCACAAGCAGATTATTCTGATGACACGCAGCGGCAGCAGATAGCATGCTTTTCTTCACATGCATTTTAACTCTACAGGCCCTTTCAATGTAAAGGGAAGAACGAATTTTCACAGAAATGTGATCAAAACTGAAAATGAATTTCGGTATATGCGCCCAGAGGAAGACGCGTTTGAAAATAAGACAAATTGGCCATATTTATGGAGTGATCATTAATTCAATGCTCAATCTTTGTTCCATTTCATATTCTGGGGATCTGTATGTATTTGAGCTGGTGCGCACATACTGATATCTGTACAGGCTTCGCCAGAATTGCTTTGGCAATGCTACCCGCTTCTGAGCAAGTGTCGGGCTGTCAAGGTGCGTTTAAAGGTACAAAAGTTTTGAGGGTAGAGTATAGGACTCCTCATCCTTGGAGAGATTTCCAGCGTCAGGGATGTTGTAGATGCTGCAATATCGTTACTTTGACGCACCATGCAGATGAGTATGTACAGGTGTGTGTTATACTTCGTATGCAATAAGGGATACAAGAGCGAATGCGACTGCTTGTCCAGAGGCGGCTGAGGGGTTTCGATGTATGGTTGCCGAAACCAAGGTCGCAAGATCAAATACCCGCAACGGCAGCCGCATTTCAGTGGAGGTGAAATGCAAAAATGCTAGTGCACTATGCGAGGCAAAACGCATCAAAGAATCCCAGGTGTCCGAAATTAATCTGCATTCCTCCACTACTGCGTCCCTCAAAGCACATGCGTAGCTAAGGAACGTTACGCCCTGCACTACCATTCTAGTGTTTCACTCCGGCGTCTGACTAAATAACAAAGGTTGCAATAGCACTTCACAAAGGAACAGTCAACAGCGGAGTGCCCTCCTGACATATCCAATCAATTTAATACAAGGAAACATGCCCGGAATGGTCTTTTAGCATTCTTGTGCTGCTCTCTATGCAGCACGCATGTGAAACTGAGGCAAAATATGGAAGGCGCAATAATTTTCTCCCTCTTTTTGCCTTTCGTCTTCAAGTGCAGGACGAGAGGCAATAAACTCAGATCTCCGGCTGTTCCTTAAGTGCAGAGGTCGTTTCGGATCGCTGGAGCACACATATACGCTAAGCTATTCGGACACTTATTATGCGTGTCTATGGGGCATGCTTTGTTCTGGATTGCATTTTTCCCTTAAGGGTACTAGAAAAACCATCCACTTGCTCCACCCGAAACGTTAGGCCACTCGAGGCGGAGGAAGGGGGGGTGGCGGCAATAAAGATTGATTTCTTCTTCCTCTGGCATGTTTGGCAAGGACTTTTTTATTCTTTGCATTCTTGGTATCTCCTATAGTTGAGAGGACGAATGAAACAACGCCGCTATAAGGTCAAGCGGCAAGGAAGGGCCGTTGAGGCGTTGATAGAATAGAAGTACTGCATAAGGTACGACGAAGAGGAGACTAATTTTGGAAAGTCACATACTGTGAAATTTTCTTGAAGTAAAGCAAATGATGAAACGATAATTCTGAAATAGACAGGGATGGCAGAAAAACAGTAGTAGTAGAGTGACATGCATTGAAGCGCTGTAACCATCGTTTCACATTTTACTCATTTAGCGGATGCTTGCAAAAAGCCAGTTTTACGTTTGAAAAATACCACTTGTTACATCAAATGTTATGATAATGTTATGATTTTTACCGCTATCGGACGAAAGAGCCTATGAACTGCTTGACTCGCAGTGAATTGAGCCTGTTCAACATTCATACTGTGATGATGTGGATTGTTACACTATGGGTTCCAGGCGGAAAACGAAAAAGTGTGGCCGCGTGCGGGGCGAGCCGGTTTGCGTGCACGATTGAACGTTGGCAATTAACTGGGCTTGCCTGTGTCTTCGGCGGTGGTTCTTTCAATTGGCGCTTCTTTGCTTTGACGAAGCGACAGGAGTGTGCGCTCTGCTGTGCAAAATTTTCTTCAAAAAACGCAGCGCCTCTCATTCCAATTTCTTCTTCCGCTCTCAGTTAGTACGACATTGGAACATTAGAGGCATTGTATACTATTATGCACATTAACCCATTGTCCCGTCTTCGATCTCCAAGTTAGCAGGATCCCTGTCCTTCCGTCTTCCAATCTATCAGACTACATCCTGTTATCACTCCTTTTCCCGTCAAAACTTTCCTGTATTCAGCAATTAACCGTCTGTGTCTTGGCCACTCCCCCACAGTGGGTACGTGCCAGCAACGTCTGAGGCCTTCCTTCCTTCCTTCAATTAACCGCCTGTGTCTTGGCCACTCCCCTGCGGTGGGTACGTGCCAGAATTGTTTGAGGCTTACCTACGTACCTACGGAAGTTGCAGCTCGGCTTCCAGACAGTCGTGGCAGTGGGCGACTGAGTGGCGGGACGTTCTTTGGTTCCCCAAGGTCAGCTAGCCTGCACCGCCCTGGCATCGAGGTCCGGGGTCTGGCTGCCCGGCCAGCACCACGCTACCCTGCCTGCTGACTCCAGCCTCCCGGTAGCCTGGCGGCCTAACGACGCGCTCCTGCCTGCTGGTACCGGCCTCCGGGCATCCCGGACATCACCGCGAACCGGTTGTCTTCTGACACTTCCCCAGTGATCAGGCTGCACCAGCTCCGCCGTGCGCTTCGGCGCCGACAAGGACTGTCGCACCGGAATCCATAGTAGGATGCTGGTGTTCATCTTGTCATCTCTAGGTTGTGAGCGCCCTGTAGTGTATGTGTGTGTCAGAGTGCAAGCGGGCGAGGTATGCTGAATGCTATCCTCGTCGCCCAAGAAAACAGCGTCGTGATGCTGAATGCGGCCTGTTTATTGCCCAGAGCTCCTGAACGGACCTGGACCCACTAACTACATCCCACATACAATGAGCGAGAAGTGCAGTTTGGTAATGTGACTCCGAACAGTACAGTGATGCAGCGAACGTCGTCGGCGTTTGGAAGTGCTGGGAAATGCTGCATTTTTCTGGCTACCCCAGTGGTGGTTAAGTGTATGCCCCTTCCTAAAATGAGGTAGTGTGTAATCGCGCAATTTGGACACCTGAGGCATGAAATGCAAATAAAATTTTCGAAACTGAAGTTTTCATAATTTTTACAGAAACTCAGGTGCACACTTAGCTCTGCCGCATGGAGCGCATGAGCATCTTTTTGTCGTTTCTTTTTCGAAGGTACTACAGGCCAAGACTGAAGCGCATCCAATGAAAGTTGTACGTCAAAAACTGTTTGCATTCAAGAGAAATATTATGCCTACACGAAAAGTTATTCTAGTGTTAGACCCTAGTTTTCATATATATCAAGAGCTTGTTTCAATCATCAAATTTTGTCTTTGAAATGGCAGTTTGTAACTATGCCTAAGCTGCAGTGCACTGCTCATGGCTCAACCTTGAACTATGTGGGGTGGGCACATTACATGATTATTGGACGTGACAAACCATTGCAGCTGCATAGCTAGAGATGCTTTAGAAGCGCTACTGCCACGCTAAACTGCTTTGACTTATCCTCTTTGCTAGAGTACTGGCGTCAATGAAACCTCCACACGCCCATCTTATTCTTACTAGTTTGTTAGTCTAACAACAGTGCCACTTGTGGCATCACAGTGGGGGAGGGGGAGGAGAGATTTATGGTTATAAAAAGCAAAATAGTATGAAATAAAGGTTTTTCAATGACACGTGAACCATTGTCAGTAATATCAATAAAAATGGAGACATAACATTCCATTCTCTAACAGTGGGGGGGGAGATGGAATGATTTGAACAAATAACTCAAGCACGGAAATCGCCCAATTTATGACAGTTATCGCCAGTGTTGACTCTAGCTTACGTGTCGTTGATAGGCTACCGTAAGAATAGTCATAACCTGAGAAAGATGGTCGAGATGCATGAAAACCATCTGTAGTCAGTCTGAACTTCTTTTACGATGCCCGTAGAATAAAATCAGAAACATGTCCCTACATTTGTTTACTGACGGAACAATTCATGCCGTCATCTATTTACGGAACAAAGTAAGTCCTCCCTGCCTTGGAAGGCGAGTGGGCGAAACCGCCACTTTCCTTCCACCAACGTATTTTACTGTTACCGATCTACAATACGGCGCATGCTTGCGCATATCTGGCCTTATGTTATGAGGAACCTAATCTGGCATTTCTTCGAGCTTTCACCTGACTACCTAAGCGCTTGTGACGGATCGTGAATGTTGGCTGCAGAGGTTGATGTTCGCCGCCTGCTCTGGACTTGTGCAAGGACAAGGGCTTCAAGGACACGGATTTTAATAGAAGCGGGGCTAACGGCAACAAGGGAGGAGGATTTCTCCAAGTGGCTGAGCGACAACAATAAGAGCAGGAGCCTTCTTCGGTTCCTGCATGAAAACAGTTTACATGGTTGCCATTAATTACTATGCAGCGAACCCAAATTATGCCTTTACGGTAAGTGTTCGAAATAACTAAAAGTGTTGAAAGTTTCCACGCGCGGGATGTATGCTAACACAGAAGAAAGAAGAAACAAAGGAACTAAAAATTGAACGGGATTCTGTGCCTTCCTTAGCCCTTCGTGCTCTGCAACAACACAACGCTTTCTTCTGAGCGCGACCCTTGACTTCGGATAAAGAAGGAAAGGAGAAATAAGAAAAAGAAAACCGAAATAACGAGGAGTTGTCTTGTGCGCTCGCCCCCGTAAGACACATGCCAGTCGCAGTAGTACTGGCCCTCGTCGAAAGTGCCCTCTTGGGAACTCTGACGTGACACGCTTACGCGCCTTTTCGGTACTGCTGGGTTCTTTTGTTTCTGTTGTTGTTGCTACTGGTCTTATGTTCTCAGTCGCGTTATTCTGTGCATTCGTTGCCGTCTTACTCCTGACAGCCTCGTCCTTCTCCCCTTCTGCAGAAATCGCTCTGTGCTGCGCTATTTTGGCGGTACTATCAAATCTCGCGCGCTGCTTTGTTCCGAAAGGGGTGGTGTTAGCGAAGCCGGATTGGCCTTTGGCTCCCTCTGCGTTCCGACTGTCCTGTGAAGCGCAATTTGCTTTGCGAAATATTCGCGCCAGGAGAAAACAATGTAGCAGCAGCAAGATGTAGGGGCACAAAAAAAAATTGGCGCTTTCTAGAGACGAATGAATATGCCATCCTACCGCGAATTTTTGCTAACGCCCATGCTTATGGCTTTTGTTACATAGGGAACACATGTAAGGCTTATTTTTTCATGTGTTCTTTTATCTGCCCCATTCAAGAGCCTAACGAATGATTATTTACAAGAGCAGTGGCGCTCTGCAGCAGACGCCCATGAATAGGCGAAGTATATTTGTGTGCTAAAATAAGAGAAAAGGGGAGGAGGAGTAAAAAGCACGGTGTGCTCGTATTTCAATGCGCTCATTTCAAATTGTAAGCATTTTTAATAGAATATGAGGCTGGTATTTATTATATTGCTAAATTCGCTCTCCTGAACGAAAGAGTACAAACAGGAAAGAGTACGCACAGGAGTGGATCGGAAAAAATAAAAAAATCAGAGGCTAAAAACTCAGAACAAGGAATACAAAACTTATTTGACAACATAACGTAAATACTAAGATAACTTTTATGTAACATTGTAGAAGCCTTGCTGTTAGCTTTGTTTATTTTCTCCAGAAAGCGAATAGCAATACTACCAGGAAGTTAGAGCTTTACCGTTACGTTTTCTGCTCTGCAAATCATCAAGGCGAGGTATACAGTCGGATAATAAAACAGCGCTTAATAAAGGTGCCTCGTTTACTCATTACATAAGAGCACGTGTACTGCTTTCTGAAACGGCCTGTGTGCGCTTTTCTTGCCCAGTACTTTAAATGTATATTAATTATTACTGAAAGTTCTTAATGACAATACTTGAACGAGATGTTACGGAACCAAGCCATAAGATAGCTAAATTATGTCCACTCTATACATTTCCTAAGCTGGGGCACAACTTAGAGCGACAAGTGGCACTTCGCACCTCTTCGTGGCATTTTTCACTTTCTATCACTTAAGGAAGGCACTTAGTTTTAAAATTTTATTACTCTTGGTATTAAATTTTCAATTTAAAGGAAAGCGAGATCCCACAGTAAATTATTAATCGTCAAGGCTTGCTGATCCGAAAGAAACCTTATAGAAATGCCACTGAGATTACGGACGAGTATGGATGCCTAGTCAGAGATTTAGGAACAAAATACGATAATGTACTTGGCTATGCATAAGAAAAGCTGGCTTGAGTAAAGCTCTTTTAAAAGATTTTAGATACTGATTCCAAGGATCTGCTCTGCATAAGAAAGCGAAGACATCTTGTACGCACCATTCTGCAAGTTCGCCGCGAATTCTACATATTGTACATCTTGTACTGCTCGAACGCACATTGCTGCTTATCTTAGAATATATGGTTTTATGTTCTTCTGAGGCTTTTGTGGAGATGCGTATTTTGGCTCCTTTTCTGCTAGTTCAATTTAAGTAGCTCTGTGCTTGGATCAAGAAAATTTGAAATATGAATCTAACTTTTGCTTGTTCGAGAGATATCAGACAGCCTAAATACTGATACACTGCAACCAAATGGAGCCGTCACATTTGGATGTTCAGTAGCACACAAATTTGCCAAGTTCTTGTGAAAAAACAACACTTTCAAGCAGCACGTTTTACCTATGAAGATAACATTTCAGTCACAAGGGTTAGTTTAGTGCCACTTTGAATGAGTGGACGGGCATAGATGATACTAGCCCTGCACATGACATATCCCCCGCTTTTCGTCATTCATTTTTCCGGTGAAACCCATGTCATAGGCGAAGAGCTGGGGCGGCTTCGCCTTAACCGAGCGACGGTGAGGAGGCAAGGTGTATTGGTAGCATGTTGTCAGAAAAAGTCCATTCCGAATGACACTACCCGTTCCCGCGTAGCGCCGAGATGCCGATGTGGAACTTCGCGAGGTGAAGTGCCGTCGCTGCAGTTGACACTAAAGTAGCCCGCATGACGCCCGTATAGAAAACTGTAAATAGCCCTGTAAGCAGATCTAGAGAAAAAAATACTCTCGCGTGTTTATAACATCAAACTTAAGCTAGATTTTGATATGTTTAGGTAAACGCTGCATTTCCAAAGACATGACCATGCTTGCCATTCAATATAATACTACCCACAGACCTCTGCAGTGCCTTGGCCAAAGATGTGATCGAAATTAACGCACTCGCAAAACCAAAGCTGTGCAGCCTTTCTGCCTACTCCGAAAAAACAGCTGATGGGAATGCTCACCAGAGACCCTTCTGGACCAGAGGCAACCTCCTCTTGAAATCGTTGGTGACTGTTTTAAGTCAAAGCAAATATTATCCTGAGCTACGGGTGGTGGTAGTGGAGAATAAAAATTATCGTCTACGCTTTACCTAAGCTGTGTCTTCCGGCCTCTCCGGTACGGCGCTGCAGAATTAAACAGGCAGGGTCATGGTGAAACGTGTTCTCGAAAACATGGTACTGCTCGGCCTATTTTTGTCTAGCTGCCTGAGTATCTTCTAGAACCGTTGCCGTTCTGTTGATTTGTATTGCTTTGTCTTCAGATAAAGGGCTGTAGAACAACGAATACATATGTATGTGGGCCATCCACTCTTAGCTTTGAAAACGTGAGCGGCATGGCAGCGCTCCTCAGACCGCCAGTGTGTCCGTTGCATCTGTACACCAAAGCAAGGTGGCAGACAACGAGAAACACCAGCAATTGTATGCAATTGTCTCAAATATAAAAATAGAGAGAGAGGTCCCTCTACGCCTGCTTCACTTGGCTTCGATGCGTGGCTGGGTCCGACGCAATGGCTAGTGTCCGAGCCATCGCTTCGATTGCCGTGGTACCTGCAACACTCCTGTTGTTTCATCTGTTTCGAATCCGTTTCTTCCAACTCCCTGCTCTCTGGATGAGGCAGTGATATTGGCTCGATTGGAGATGGTCGCTTACTTTCAGTGTGCACGGACGGACAAAATTTCCTTTGGCGTGCTAGTTGGTGTAGATACATGATGAATGGTTGCTGTACTTTTCTTCACCTGTGTCTGTGAAAAAAAAAATTCTGCTCCGGAGCTGCTTCCTTCCATCAAGAGAGCGTAATTAAGTGAAGGTGGCCGAACCCTACGACAATGGTGCTTAAACGTATTTCTGAACTCCATTCGCTTCTCTGCACGCTTGCGCAGTGGCAACTGGAGGTGCCTTAAAACACCATTGTGAAAGAGTGACTCAATAGTAATGCTAGCTCCTTAATGAAGTCACTTTTTTTCCTCTTGTAGTCCCGTTCAATGCAAGCGTTTGATCTGTAAACAAAAAAGAACACTCACAAATTTGTGTCAGCGTAGACGGCGACGGACTAAATGTATCACTGAGCTATTGCCCACGTCTCAGCCTGTCTCGCTCAAAAGATTTCATTTCCGACGCGTCACAAGCCTTTAAACAAGGTGAACAAAAGACATGCAGTTTTCCGCCGGGAAGGCTTTAAATTAACCATGCAGCACGGTCTCCTAGGCCTGAAGTCCCGGCTTTCCTTATCTTGCTTGCGAAACGAAAGGGCAGGATAGAGTAATCCGGCATTAGACTACTAATGCGTACAAAAGGGAATAATCCATTTCTTGCTCCAGGCTTTAAACGTCGCCGGGAAAATGCTGCCTATAGGGTCCACAAGGGCTGTTGTCAACTCCTCTCACTTCGCCAGTTGCGTTAGTCCTGAAAAAAAAAATATTTTCGTAAATCGCTCAGCGGACACATGCCTCGAATGTTAGCGTTACTGGAGACGCCGTCTTCTACATGCTGAAGAGGGAACGCGACGCGAAAGGCCGGAGTGGGAAAACAGTGCCAGCCTCCTAAGCGTTCCCGAAGCGCTCAGTATGGACATCTGAAATTTTTCCTGTCGCACGTTCCATCACGGAATGATTGATCGATGGTGCAATGCCTTTTGGGGAGGCGGCGCATTCGATTATACGAAGTTTCTCGCAGTTTGGACTAGGTTAGAAAGTCATTCTTGGTTGTGTTGACGCAGAAAACATTACGTAAACGTTGTCCTCTATCAAACTTCTGCGCTGCCTGGTTAAACAGGGAGGGAATCCGTTACGAGGCATTTGCCGACGTTCAGCAGAATAACCATTCAGGAATATCGATTGTCCAGAGGCGTCAGAGACGAGTGTAGACAGCGAAAAAAAGACGGGGACGTAGGAGGAACACAAATACGAACACATGCCTGCGAGCCTTTTTCACCACAGGCAACCTCCTGTTCAAATCATTTGCGACTGCTTGTGGTCTTCCTATGTCGTCGTCTTTTTTCCCTTTCCACACCCATGGATTACAAACTCGCCCAAGCGTCTATTTTAGTAACAGACGACCTGTTTTGTAAATGGAGGTTTGAAAGGGAGAATAGAAGCAGGGACTTTGCCTCCAGATGGCTGCACGTAATCCACATCATCGTCATCATCATCAGCCTGACTACACCCACTGCAGGTCAAAGGCCTCTCCTATTTCTCTCCAACTAACCCTGCCCTTTGCCAGCTGCGCCCAGCCTATGCCTGCAAACCTCCTAATCTCATCCGCCCACCTAACCTTCTGCCGCCCCCTGCTACGCTTGCCTTCTCTTAAAATCCACTCCGTTACCTTTGAGGACCAGCGGTTATCTTGCCTTCGCATTACATGCCCTGCCCAAGCCCATTTCTTCCTCTTGATTTTGACTAGGATGTCATTAACCCGCGTTTGTTCCCTGACCCACTCGGCCTGCTTCCGGTCTCTTAACGTTACGCCTATCATTTTTCTTTCCATGGCTTGTTGTGTTGTCCTTAACTCGAGCTGAACCTTTTTCGTTAGCCTCCACGCCTGTAGCAATTTCTGGTTGCTTCCGAAGCCAGACAATAAAAAGGACCCACTCAGTACCGGATGAACTGCGGGCCGCAGCAAAGAGCAAAGCCTGTAGGCTAGGATTCAGCATTACACTGCATCCGCATCTTTCTGAGTAGTGAAACCTATTTTCTGGGTCACCGAGCACGACACTCATACCAGGGCGGCGAGACGAAAACAACAACACCGGAAGAGTGAAGCGCACAAGGAATTCTTAATAGACGCGGCTGACTAAGGAACTGACTTCAGAAGAAGGGTTGAGAGACCGCTGCGGCTTCATTGTTTTTGATGCACGCTATTCCAGTTGACATTTCATAAAAAAAATATTCGTTTTTTTTAAGAAGTTCTGGCGGCCAAAGTTGGCCAATTCTCTACCTTTATTATACTCCCAGTGTAAACGGGCTTAGGACGTGGAGACACCAAGAACTCCACAGGCTTTTCCGCCCATCGTTTTCGAGTAGTGCCAAAGCTGGGCTGTTTGTTACGTCAAAATGGACCTCCGTAGAGACGTACTCAGACGAGGGTTCCTGGATGAAAATGTTGTCCACAAGAAACACACAGTTGAAGAGAAACTTGGCCAAAAAGCAAAGTTAAACAAGATGATGGAACGAAGCAGGAAAGAAATCGCAGTCGGGTGGGAGCGGTGGGAAGGTGCGGGACTGCTCGTAGGCGTAGGCGTAGGTAGGTACGCTGTTCGGCCGCGTGGTTTCGGCTTCCCCATAAGTAGGCCGAAAATTTTTCGGAATGCAGTGTCGACGAGAGTCCCGTTTTTTAAAATCTAGAAATTCATTTAGGTATTGTTTACGGTCACTTAAAAACCTCTAAATATATGAGCTGTCTAACTGTAATATATAAAAAATAATAAATATTAGATATTGGTTAACCAGTGGGCTTGTTAACACGTCTCTGTTCTATTACAACGCGCAACACCTCTTACAATACAATAAAGAAGAAAGCACTGTTTTAACTCAAAAACCTCTCTTCAAAAACTACTGACAGTCTTAGGTGAAACTCTTGGTTCAAGGGGCTGGATTCCACGGGAATGATTTTTGCACAACGCGATATTTATGAAGAACAAGACGAAAGTAAAAACAAGGAAGCAGGCAACTAGACAACTGTTTTGAAATGAGAGTGCCAAATGAAATTTGGCGCGGAGAACCTTCCGCTCGAGGTGAGAAAAAAATGCAAGAGAATGGTACATTTCTTTCCCAGCCACAGCTACGTTAAAGTTGCTTGCAGGGCGCCAAGCTCGTTTTTATTGGGAGGTTATCAAGCGAGTATTCTGAAAGCATTCAATTCGGGGGTCCTTTGATGCTTGTGAGATCAGAAGGTGATTCAAAGGACGTAATACTTTCACCGATCCACATTATACGTGTTTTCTGGTTAGGTTCTGGTTAGCTTGGACAGAGAATGTAATGCGAAGGCAGTATAACCGATGGTACATAAGGGTAACGGAGTGAGTACGAAGAAAAGGCAAGCCTAGCAGGGGGCGGCAGAAAGTTAGGTGGGCGGATGAGGTTAACGAGTTTACGGGGATAGAGTGGCCGCAGCTGGCAAAGGACAGGGTTTGCGAGAGAGATATATGAGAGGCGTTAGTCCTGCAGTGGGAGTTCTCAGACTGATTATGAATTAATGAATCGAGCGGGGACAGTATTCAAATTATGTTTTAAACTAATCTTTGTGATTTTCTAGCACTGGATTCAAAGCAGTTACATCAGTAATGATATGCGTACTAATGGCGTCAAATTTAACAAGTGAATGAATAACCTTGAAGCTGAAATAGGTTTGACATTTAGTTAGAAAACAGGTGAGAGGGGAGAACACCGTTCATGAGACGCAGCTGTTAACCTATTCTATTGCATCACAGTCTTAGCACTGCATCCTGATCTGGAAAGTTGGCTTCCGGTCGATGCAATAAATTCATCATGAAATCAGTGTATTCAGTGGAGATAGCACCGTTATTACCGTGAGTATTACGACGTACATTCTCCGGACTCTCACCCTTATCTCAATGATCTAAAAATACACCTCTTGGCGCCCACTTTTAATGCGCACTGAAACCCACGTGCAGGTATTATTTATTGATGTAAACGGCTTTCCGAAATGAAGGAGAACAACAGAATATACATTATCTTTTAGATTATATGCCCTTTCAATTTCACAGATGCACAGTGTTTGTGGTCGACCGACTGGCGGTCTTCACGGCAGCCGTAGCATCGAACACACACCTAGCGTTAGGCTGAACCTATCAAAGTGCACCGGTGTTTTATGCAGAACCCGCTTTGATGCCCTGCGCATGCGATTCCAGCAGACGCTTTCCCGTTCCGCTCGTTCAAGGTGTGTGACGTAGGGGAGGGGGTAGGCAGCACACCTGGGATGCCTCTTTTTCTATTCTCCGCAACGCAGTGACGAAGCGCACATCTACCGCTCTCCACGGCAGGAACCGCATCGATCACACCTAGCGTTCCGCTGAACGCACCAAAGTGCACCAGCGTTTTATGCAGAACCCACTTTCGTGACCTGCGCTTGCGATGCCGGCAGAGCTCTCCCGCTTGACCGAAGGTCAAGGTTAAAGTTCAAAGTCGAGATAGTTGGTGTGACAGCCGCTGCTGTCGCTGCTGTAGCTGACGTCATGTGTCGAACCTGATTACCACCAGTTATGCTCATGATTTGACCTCTAGCTACATTCAAGGCCAAACTTGCGGCCCCACTGACCTCTAGCTACATTCAAGGTCAAATTTGCGGCCTTGCTGACGGCTCGAAAAGCTGGCGTAGTGAAGCTTTTCACTTCAAAAATCAGTTACTTGCACTGAGAGGTGGTTCAGAATGGTTTCAAAGTTCTCTAAAGAACTAAATACATCAAGCGCATCAAAACAGAAACGTCCGAACAAAAATACATAAATAACAAACAAAACGATGGACACCATAGCAGGGGTCACTTTTGCGACCACTCAAAATGAAAACTAAGAGTCCCGCGCTTCCAGGGAAGTATTAAAGGAGAAAGAGAAGAAAGAAAAAAAGATATAGGACATATAATTACCCCATGTGTTGGTTATGGGTTATGAGTTAGCATTAGAAGCTGTTGGCGCATTTATAGGAAGTGGCATCACTTCCTCTGTGGTGACGTCTTTCCTCTCGAGCTAGTGGAATACTTTTATGACCGACGCCACGTTTCATTCCCGATGAGGTGTTTAATGATATCGCATTAGAAACGATGGGACCAAAGAAGATGATGCTTCAACCAGCAAATACATCAGTCATCAGCTGAATATCGCACGGTTAGACTAACCATGAAAGCACAGATGGCGCATTGGCATAGCAAAGATACGAGACGGAATTTGGCACATTGTGTCGTTCTTACTATTCACTGAAAACATAACCTTGCCGGTGTCCTTGGCTCCAGCAATGAACCAAGCATGAAGGGTTATTGCTTTTCCAAGCTTTATTCGTCATCAACGGAAGGATGATAGTAAACAGGTATAGAGGAGAATACAAGGCCGTTACTGCACCTTATAGAATCATGCATGAGAACTAGAAGTAGTGATTCTTATTCTTGGCTATCTGCCAACGGTACCAGAAGGCTGCATGCTGGGGCACTGCCATCCGGGCCACCAAGCAAGAACCAGGACTCCAATGTAGCTTGGCACAAATATTTTGCAAATTTCTTCATTGCCTACCTCTTTCCCGAGTGTGTTTTGTCCACATCACTCTTTCGCCTAATGCTAAATTTACCTTCTCTTGGAATCTGCTCTGTTGCCCTGAGCGACCGTCGATCATATGCTCTCTAAAACGCATGTCCTGCCCAAATTTATTTTTTGCTACAGATTTCTTCTAGGCTACTTTTAATCTTGTTTGTTCCCAAGACCACTTTCCTCTCGTTCTTGGTCTCAACGTTAGCCCTACACTTTCCTTTGCGTAGGTGGGTGTATTTGAATCCTTTATTTTATTATTATTAATATACTTTTATTTTTATTATTCGTTCAGTTTTGTTGATTTGAGTCATTTTGCTATTTATTTTTAGTTTATTTAAATCCTTCTTGTTAGGCATTACGCTTCAGCCCAACAAATGAGTATCGGCAACATGCAAGTATTGCATAACGGCTCCGAAATATACACAAGGGCCGAGAAATTTTTGAACGGGACTGTGCAATATCTCGGGGATATCGTCAACTTTTCACATTCCTTTCTCAAAGATTTAATGGTTTCTCTCCTTATTCAAAGCATATTCGTTCGCTAGCTTGAGTGCATCGCAGCAAGCGGATTAGGATGGATAATACCTATATATTTTAGTGCGAAAGCATTACTTCACTAGGCGTGACCGGCGAATCGAGTATTTCTGAAGCTTGACCTTGAGGGTGTCTTTGGCTAAAACGATAAATAAATAAATAAATATTGCCGCGACTGGAGTTCGAAGCTGGGGCTGTGCAAACAGATCAGCTTCGCTGGCCTGAGCACGAGAGCAGCACTATGCTATCGCTGCAGCCGATCACGCCGCGTGTTAAACTGCAACACACTCTCGCACTGCGCTTTGCACATCGTCTTCACAAACTAATACTACTATCGAACTAATATCGTCGCCGGACGTGCCGAAGACCCATCAAAGCAAAACCATGTGCCAACCAGGCTAAACACATGCTTTCGCACGTCACTCGGCTTAACTACATTACATCCCTACCACTTCTTGCTCTTATTCCACACTCGTTCCGTGCAAATTTAAATTACTTCGCACCACACCATCGAATTCGTTTTGCGGTTCCGCTCATGATCGTTTTATTTTATATCAAATCGGTAACATCACTTCGAAAACGGTGTTTGCGTTCTGCAGTTTATGTTCGCCAATAAGCTACGGCTTGAAATGTACTTATTTCAATTCAGCCATTCTGGCTGGCGGGTGAAGGGCAGAGGTATCATGCAGAAAAGGAGTTGCTCTGCAAACATCACGGTAGAAAAAGAGAAAACGTATGGTCATGTGATGATGAAAACGCCGTAGGCAATGGACGAGAAAAATGGCGTAAAATTTAAGCACTTTATTAGGGGCATTTCGCTTCACACATTCGCTTAATTTCTTTGAAACTGGATTCTGGCTGCGGGTTTTAATTCTCCGTATCTATTTCACCCGCCGCGGTGGCTCAGTGGTTAGTGCTGTGCGATGGTTAGTGTGCTGTGCGATGTCAGTGCACGTTAAAGATCCCCAGGCGGTCTAAATTATTCCGGAGCCCTGCACTACGGCACCTATTTCTTCTTTCACTCCCGCCGCCGCGGTGGCTGAGTGGTTACGGCGCTCGGCTGCTGGCCCGAAAGACGCGGGTTCGATCCCGGCCGCGGCGGTCGAATTCCGGTGGAGGCGAAATTCTAGAGGCCCGTGTACTGTGCGATGTCAGTACACGTTAAAGAACCCCAGGTGGTCGAAATTTCCGGAGCCATTCACTGCGACGTCCGTCATAGCCTGAGTCGCTTTGGGATGTTAAACCCCCATGAACCATCTTTCACTCCCTCCTTTATCCCTTCTTTTACTGCAAGGTTCAGGTGTCCGCCGATATGTGAGACAGATACTGGGCCATTTCCTTTTCCCAAAAACCAATTTTCAATATGGCTCATCTACTGATCCGGAGAAACCGGGTTCAAACCCGACCGCGGCGGCTGCGTTTTTATGGAGGAAAAACGCTAAGGCGCCTGTGTGTTGTGCGATGTTAGTGCACGTTAAAGATCCCCAGGTGGTAGAAATTATTCCGGAGCCCTCCACTACGGCACTTCTCTCTTCCTTTCTTCTTTCACTTCCTCCTTTTCCCCTTCCCTTACGGCGCGCTTCAGGTGTCCAACGATATATGAGACAGATACTGCGCCACTTCCTTTCCCCAAAAACCAATTATTATTATTATTATTATTATTATTACCTATTTCTGTGTACATGGTAACATTCATATCCTAGGTCCTCATCATGGCTACAGCCCCCTATTTAAAGCAAATTCCAAATGGACAAATCCTTGAATAAGGACAAAATATATAGTATATTTGAAAAAATTTGTATTAAAATGTACTAACTGATGCTTGGAAATGCCCCGCCTCTCTTTTTGTTCTCGCATATGTATATGGCAGTATTCAAAAGCCATTTTGTACAGTATTTGCTTCGGTAAATTTATTGAGCAAACTTCCTTAGACATTGCAGTGTGTATCTGAGTAAACAGCCATATTGACTCATTTCTAATGTTCGTCGCCCTAACTGAATGTGCTTTGCAAGCCACAATATTTACCCGCTTCTAATGTGCCTCTCTAGGAACTTCGATATATTTCATTTAAGCAATGAACTGGCGTGCTTCTCTATTCTGGCGATCTCCCTTTATGTTTTCTCTTTGGCCTCCAATCTAATTACCGCGGATCTGCGGACAATACGAGCTGAAGCAACGACAAAATGCACAGGCAAAAGTGCTCAGCAGACAAAGATAGTGGGCAATAGAAGCTCGCCATTCTATTCTTCCATGTTTATTTTTCTGCTCTTTCCGATTTCCCAAAAGTGCATGGCTAATTGGGCTGCCTCCACAGGACCGCATTCACGTCCTCTAGGATTCGGGTCGTTATCTGTGCAGCTGGGACAGAGGGAACAAAACAATCAGCTCAATAGCTTCCAGAGGAAGCGGGATAGGCAGGGAGTTCATTTAGTCCCAGAATTCGACCGGGATTTAGAGGCCTCGCTGTAGCCTCGCAGTTACAGATGCACATCTTCCCTGCTTCCCTGCTTCCTTTCCCTTGGGGAAACCGGCAAGCACGCAGTAGCCGCTACCACTGCCATGGCTGTGCCGATAAATCATTCTTGAGAAGCAAGCTAGACTGATACGAAGCCTCTGGCGTAGGAGCTTCGTGCGTTCTAGTTCGAAGAGAACAAGGTTTCGTCCAGGAGTCCGCATTCGCATTAGCTTGAAAAGGGAAGCCGTTGATGGCCTTGTCAACTGTCGTTCTGTAGAAATACCTGTGCTGTGATGAACTGATTGGGTTGCAAATAATGTTTCGAATATGCTTCGCTAGCCGTATTATTCTTTTTTCGTCAGCATACGTTAAAGAACTTTGGGCGGCTGAGATTAATCCGCATTCATCAATTACTCGAGTCTCATAGTCCACGCGCATCTTCAGGAAGGGAAACATCAAATACCTCTCTGCAACATCATTTTCTTCCTTAACAACATGTGGCAACTACTCTGACGTACTGCTTGCATTTGCCTTTATCTGGCAGGCAATAACAACCAATGACAGCAGGGCAGAATAATGGACGGGAGAACGAATAGATCGAAAACATGGCTTCTAGTAAAAATAAAGATCTAATGCTCATAAAACCGGCGGCAAAACAAGGTGGGGCACTGGACACTTGGCAGAAACTGGCATAACTGCATTGCTTCACCATCTGACACTGTACTTTTTGGGGCGAGTCGTTTGTGTGCGCGAGCGTGTGTTTCCGTGTTCGTAGCCGCGCCTTTTTTCTCGCTTCCGGTGAACAAGCTGGAGCTCTGTAACGCCAGGCACGACAGGCCCCTGGCTTGTAATGATCATGTCGCACTCGCAGCTCAGCTGTGCATTGCGGTGGTTAGGCAGACAGCACATTGCGTCGAACACTTAAACACTCCCTGCACTTCTCTTTGTTTTCACCCCGCCATTATCTCTTATTATCCCCGTTTTTCGGCGCAGGTTGTGCGCATTCAATTGAGGAGCATACGATGGAGGGGGCTAGCTGTACTACATGTGCCACGGCCGAATGACTCCAGATGGCGGAATCGTGATCACGCACGACAGCTTCGAAAATGTGTGAATCAATGCGAAAAAAAGGCGTTTTTCGCATTAATGTTTCTTTGATTTCGGTTTACTCCCCCTTCTTTCAGATAAGACGGTTTAACGAGTTTATGAGGTTTAAAGTGTCAAAGCGACTGAGGCTCTAGAAAAGTCTCTAAGTACATTTAAACAACAGTGAAAAACCACAGTGTTGCAGGTTGACCTGATTCGTCGCAAAGACTTGAATAATGTGTTATCTGCCAAATCACCCCTTAACGAATGGCGCACACTTGATAACCCCCCGGGCGCCGTCGATCTGTACGAGGGACCAGGTGGTTGAAAAAAAGCGGACGCTCACGGCTGGCTCAGCATATAACCCGCGTTATCGTCGCAGACCACGAAAAAGATAAGGCAGCGAACACGTGAAAACGCGCATGCACATCTTAGTGACTGAACACCAAATGTCCAATGTCACGTTCCGCAGCAGTTTAACCATGTTTTGCCAAATGTCGCTTGTCCCGCCTTATCTTTTCATCGCTTGCGCCTGAAACACTTACACAGCGCGAAATTAGTCGACAATTCAGCACACCATATGCCTCCGAAATATCGCTACAGATCGGCCGCTGTGGCGTAGTGACTACGGTGCTCGTCCGCTTAGTCCAACGACTCAAGACTGAACACCAGCCGCGACGGCCGCGACAAAATTCAAGAACGCCCGTAATCTGCGAGACGTCAGCACATGCTGACGATCCCGCAAGTGGTCTAAATGAATACGAAGCCTTTCCTTAGGGCGTTTCTCACCGCCCGTGTAAAGCTTTTGAACGTTACCTCTCGTAAGGTGCCGATAAAACCACAGTGAGCTTTCTGGCGTTAAAGGTCCTCAGTGTGGCCAGATGCTATGATTGGAACATCTCCATTTCATTCCATGCTTCTAAAGGGTGAGTGGCCGATTTCTTATAAGCCCGCGGCGTGTGCGCTTGTACGAAGGCTTGAATTCACGGAGAGCCGGCCTAATTAACCCGGGATTATGTAAGTCCCTCGCGTGGCGTCCTATTTCCGGAAAATTCCTCTATTTTCCGACTTTAACGAGGACTGCTACCTCTCCCGGCTTTGTCCACTTGTCGCCGCTTTTTTTAATTTCCGAAAGCGTTTGCTAGGTTTCTTGAAGAAATTTTTTTAACGTTCTTCAGGAGTTATGTGCGCATTGTTTACTGTCATTTCTAGGTGCAACAATTAGGGTAAACATTCGTGAGATGCCGTTTCGCAGCCATTCTCAACAGTTTTCAAGAGAGCGCACAACACTAGACGTAGGAAGAGCACGAAGCACGGTGCTGCCGATAGGCTGCTTAAACAACTCATCCCCATACGTACACATTCTTCCCAGCAGAAATTGAAATCGCGGAACAATCTTCATATTTTGCGCATTATAAGTTCTTCAATCGTGCAGTAGCTTATCCGTAAGCTATTCCACCCCTTGATGATACCTAGAATTCCTGGCCGTTTTTATCAAGGTGCACCTTTACGCTCTTATACACAGAGCCTACTTCCCAGCGCTGCATTGAGCAAACAATATGCATTTTTAGCATTGATACAAAGTTCCCGTTATTCGAAAAAAAAAGAGATCGATGCGTCACGTTTACATGGCTTCTAGAAGCTCTATCGCGTATTTCGCTCATAAAATTTGAAAACTTTCTGGCTGGCTATTTGGTTGCGCATACTCAGGGCTAGAGGTCGGTAGCAACACGGAGGACAGTAGAAAAGAACGCAAACACAGATCCTGCCTAAAAATTACTTTTATTGGCCAGACGTGGCTTGTGCTGGCTAGTTGGTTGCGCGTATTAAGTAGTAGAGGTCGGTAGTAATACGGGGGAGACAAGAAAACGACACAAGCGCAGGTGCTGACTAAGAACAGCGTTAATTACCTCGACCTCGCTTATTTACGCACCAGGCTCCTGACAGCTCAAGGAAAGGAAATGAGTCACGCATCCGTGGCACGACTATCTTACTCTACTTCCTCTTCCTTCCCTCCAATCATTCACGTTGCCATTGTCACTCAGAAACTGCAGCTCTGTTTTGCTAACACGTATGGAAGCCTAGCTGACACATCTGTAGAGAATTTCGATATGACATGTGCTTCTCTTATCGCACTTCGCGTGGTGTTTCGGCACTTGCATAGAACAGCTCTTGCGAAGGCGGATTTATGGTGCCAGCACTGGCTACAGTGTTTGCTTAGTTCCATAAAGTTTGTATCCACAAGATTTCATTTATATATATATATATATATATATATATATATATATATATATATATATATATATATATATATATATAATATATATATATATATATATATATATATATATATATATAAACTTTTCTTTCATATTTTACATGACGCGGATGGTGTCTCGTCAAGCAGTCGGATTCTCTAGTGGCGTCAGAGTTAACCCTTGCAAACAAATGGTGCAAATGTCTTTTTGACCGCAAAAGTAAAAGTTCAAATAGTTGACAACGGCATTTCAGTGCAGACTTACAAGCCTGACTGCTGACAAGCGCATCTGCTTAATGAAGCCGCTTACCCGGCACATCATCTAAATTGCAGTAGCAAGAAGCATGCCTAAAAGATCAAGGAAGTTACCAAGCGTACGCGGCTATCGAGGGAAGGTCTTAAAGATATCTGATATGTATGCTCTGTCAGACAACCTGAAGAATGTACTAAATAGAGCAGGAATTGATGTCATCCGGCCCCAAAGAAATTACGGGCATGGCAGAAGCATCTTGCAAAATTTGTGCAAACACGTCTGATTGTGCTCACGATTGACGACCTCAGTACAGGCAGAGTCACAATTTTTAGCCTTTCTTGTGGACATAATAGACATGTATTATTCGATCCACGTGACGGCCCGTGGAACACTGTGAGATATTGTATCCAGGACCATGGAGCAATTCGCTTTCAGAATGCGTCAGGTGTGCTAGTGAGCAGGTTATTGGAGTACCATTAAACTTACTTGTAAAACCCCCAACAGGGGGTCTTTAAGGAAATGAAAATGAAATATGAAAAGATACTCCACCTTTGCACTGATCGAAGGCCATATCGGCTCACAAAGAAATTGAATTTGTGTGTCGCGCTGATCTTGAGCGGTATATACCTTGTTGCCCGGGACCGTAAGCTACGGGATCGACGCTCCTGGTTTGAAATAGCCAATGTGTTTCAGTTTGCAGACAGCTTTCTGGTAACTGTGGAAAAAATCAAAGGGTGTTTTTAGACACGAGTATCTGAAGACGTAACAATGTTTACTGAGTGCCTTCGATAGTTGACAGTAATTTATCAGTATTCGGTTAACACCCAGATCAGATTCTTGGACTCGAGGCAGTACTTCAGCTCTGAAGACGTGTGCTGGGCCTGTGAGCCAAAGGGTAATAAAAAAATCTCCCTGCTAGCTTTGGTGCGCTCGAGGTTAAAGAGAGCCATCGTAAAGGCTTGTTTCATGGAAGCTCTTTAAAAAAAAATTTAACGCTGACTGGAAGATGCTTTTCAGAGACAAACGCATCTGATTGAGGAAGCCGGTTACCCAGCAAATCTTCTAAATCTCAACATGAAAAAAAAAGCCATTTGAGGCACGTCAATTGACCATTTTGGCCAAGTGGTCTCCAAGGGGTGGGTGATTTATCGCTGTGGTCTCCAGCGTGTGACGACGCCTACAACACCTTGCGCGGCCTCCTCACAGTGCCACCCATATTGCGGTATTTCGACTTGACCGCTCCTACCGAGGCCTACACGGACGCTTGTGGTGTTGGCCTCGGCGCCGTATACTCGCGCAGCGTCTCTGGTTTCGATGAATACGTCGTTGCCTATGCAAGCCTGACACTCACGAAAGCCGAATACAGTTACCTTGTAAGTGAAGAAGGGTGTGTGGCCATCGTATGGGCCCTTGCCAAATTCCGGCCTTACCTCTATGCCGGCCTTACCTTCCTTACCTCCGGCCTATTCCGGCCTTACCTCTACCCTTTTGCCGTCGTGGTGGACCACTTCGCGATTTGTTGGCTTTCTTCCTTGAAAGACCATTCCGGCCGCCTTGCCAGACTTAACGACCGCGGCCGCGTATTCTTGACCGGTGTTGTCAGAGGCCTGCTCATCCGAAGGGGCCAAGCGGGAGTCCTCAAGACATGAACCCTAATCCAGCTGCGCTACTACTAGCGTGACATGTACACCTTCGTAATCAAATATGTGCACTCGTGTCACGCGTGTGAGTGTTGCAAGGCATCTCATCGTTATGGTGGTGAGTTGCAACCGATGCTTTGCCCACCAAGTCCTTTCGGCCCCATGGGCATTTATTTCTGCGGCCCGGTTCGGTAAACTGCGGTCGGTAACCGTTGGGCTATCGTAGCTGTTGACCATCTGACGCGTTAAGCCGAAGCCGCTGCCCTTCCAGCTGTCACAGCGACAGTCATCGCCTCCTCCTTTTTGCAGCGCTTCCTCCTTCGTCCCGGGGTCCCTCGTGAACTACATAGCGACCGCGGCCGCGTATTCTTGACCAATGTTGTCAAAGGCCTGCTCATCCGAAGCAACATCATTCATCGACCTACCTCCGCCTATCATCCACAGACCAACGGCCTCACCGTGCAATTTAACCACACCCTCGGAGACATACTCTCTATGTATGTTGCATCCAAACACTCGAATTTAGATCTCGTCCTTCCTTTTCTGACTTTTGCCTACAATACCGCTCGGCCATCCCCTACCTGCTCCTCTACTTTGTTTCTTCTTTACGGTGGTCATACGTCTGCTACATTAGACACCAACCTTCCATAAGAACCTAGCGCCTCCAAATATAATAATTGTTTTTTTTTGTGGGGGGGGGGGAGGAAATGGCGCAGTATCTGTCTCGTATAGCGTTGGACACCTGAACCGTGCCGCAAGGGAAATGATAAAGGAGGGAATGAAAGAAGAAGTGAAGAAAGAGATGCCGTAGTGGAGGGCTCCGGAATAATTTCGACCACCTGGGGATCTTTAACATGCACTGACATCGCACAGCACACGGGCGCCTTAGCGTTTTTCCTCCATAAAAACGCAGCCACCGCGGTCGGGTTCGAACCCGGGAACTCCGGATCGGTAGCCGAGCGCCCTAACCACTGAGCCACCCCGGCGGGTACCAAATATACCCCCGTTTCCGAATCCGCGCTACACGCAGAAGACTGGGGCCAAACCGCCCGCTCACTCATGGCCGACACCCAGTATCGCCAGAAATCCGGCCAACGACCACGCCCCATCACACTTCTTTCCTGGAACCCTTGTGTGGCTCTGTATACCGTTATGTACCCCTGGCCTGTCATCGAAATTTCTTTCCGAGTATCATGACACCTACCGGGTCGGGGCTTGCACCTCTCCTGTTAACTGCGTCGTCGAACCTCTCACGCCATCTACTGATCTGCGTCGCCGCTGAAGTGAGACAATTCATGTACAGCGTCTCAAGCCTTACTACAACCCCTCCATCTTACCGTCGCCGTAAGTCGCCAGGAACGCTTCTTTCGTCCCCGGGGGGTGATTGTGAAGAAGACGAATATGCGTGACACAGACGGAGATGAATTTGCGCTTCAGCAGCATCGCTATTGCCAGCCGTGTGTGTCTGTGCTCGACCTGGATGATCTCGGGCTGCTTTCGCCGCTGGTTCCGACGTCCCACTTGCTTTAAATAAGCTTGTTTTTGTATGTTTAGTAGAAGCACTACAGTGATTGCGGGGAAAATTGAAAAATGATATAGCAGCGAAACCATTGAACCGTTGCCTTAGGCCCTGAATGAAAGTGAATGTGAAAGAGGTATTTCCTGTGGTTCTTTGCTGTGAAGACGACAGAAACAATCAATTTAATGTGTTCACATGTCTTATTTAGAGGCAATTTGAGAACACCAGGGAGAACGTAAGGATTCTAAGATAACTTACTCCCAATTATTTTTTTACGCCTCACCCACTCCCACATGCGAGATCCCTAAGAGATTTCCAAGGTTTAAATCTTGTGAAGGTCGCAATTAAATGCGTGATGTTTCCACTGTAATCACCCACGTCTTCCAAAATTACTCCGGAATGCTCTAGAAAAACTTTTGCCTAAAGTAATCTAACAGGCATGGCGGCCGGAATACGTTGGGAGGAAGGGCAGCAAAAAAAAGAAAACTGCTAAATCAACGATGAAAAGAAGATCTCAGAAAAGATAAAAAAAAACATTTTGTAGAAATAGCCTTCGCAGACACTCAGACACAGCGGGTGGAGATGATTTTCTCGGCACCTCGTTAAGATATCATTCGAAGCACAAAGATGATAAAAGGATAAAAATATGGATGTGGAGAGAAGAAAGAAAGGAAAGCTATTCGATAGAAGCAGTCCTTCATGTTCCCTTGACAGCGTGCTTATCAAAGAGTTCTTTCGCTCCTTTCAGTCCTTTTCTTTTTGATGAGACAGCCAAGCAATCGTCTAAGATTCAATTTTCGCCGAAGAAAATTAAGTGGAGGCGAATGAAACCGGATATCAGTATAATAAAAGCAAGACATCAGGAGTAAAAAAAGAATCTCCTCTTGAGTATAATGCAGTATCGAAAGGTGGTTGAAGCGGAATGTGTTTTGAAAGTTCTTCGCGCGGTTCAATTATTACGTGAAAAAGGTGGTTGGTTTCTGTATTCCTCTGGCTCCGAAAGGGCTCGGCTGAAGGAAGAAATAAAGAAGACAGAGAAAATCAGTTTCTTTCTTTGCTGTTTTGTTGTTTATGGTCTTCAAGTGATTACTTGAGGCTAATAGTTCATGAGAAAAACAGTTTAAGAGGAATGTGTTTCTGAAAATTCTTTGCCCGGTTTAACTAAGACGTGAAAAAAGCTGGCAGTTTCTATATTCATCTCTTGCCCAAGAGTTAGGCTGAAAGAAAAACTAAAGAACTCAGAGGAACTCAGTTTCTTACTTCGCTGTTTGGTTATTTATTGTCGTTGAATGATTATTTCATGCGTCTACTTTTCCTGTAACCTCCAGCAGCAAGTGTTTACCCTGTTCCTCTGCCTTTATTTCCCACAGTTTTTTCGCTTACCTAGAAACTAACTTGACGACACAGGTGTAGCTGTCGAAACAACACACTGATCTCCACCAGGGACACGCAGCATGAGATGATTGTATTAAAGGCATACATATGAACTTTTTAAAGAAAACAATTATTGTAACTCTGCAAAAAAAAAGTCGAAGAATAAGCAGAAATGAAAGAAAGCCACAAGGTTTCCTTGTCTTAGGGCAGTAAACGTAAACTCAAGCACAGAAATAAAACAAGTAAAACGATCAAAGACAGCCTCAAAAGCCACGTGCGAAATGCAACGCCTGTTTACCCCTCAACAATGACGGCGCTAATGGCAAAGCGCATTGGTGTAAAATGGCTTTATGGAGTTATTTGATCCGAGGATTTGATCCCAGGCGCTTGGCCAGATAGTTTGAGAACTCTACAGGCAACGTGGGCGCTGTCACGCTTTTTAAGCCACAGGGGTCCTTGACTCGCGTTTGTAATGTTAGAAAGTGTACCTTGTCTTTTTTCACCTTCCTCCTTCCATCATCATCATCCCCCATTGTGAGCCTCTTCTTTCTCCTCTTCCTGTTTCCCAGTGCAGAGTAGCAGGCCAGATATTCATTTTTCTGGCCAATGTCTCTGTTTTTTCCGTCAATAAACCCTCAATCTCCTTTTCTTCCATTCTCAGGCGCTAAACTTTATTATTTTTCTGCTTTTGCTATACCTATAAAAGCGGCGACGGGTGCAGCAGTTAGACCAGCGTACTTTTTCATTTGTACGCACGGTGTAAAGGAAAGGCCTAGTTTCCGATTATCACTGGTATTGCGCTGCGATATTTTCAGCAATTTCGACGCCGATGATTGCGATACCGGATATCAACCTAGAATGCACGGCACCGTATGGCATGCGGAGTACATACGTGAAAACAGAATATAATGTTAGCGCTTACTAAAAGGCCGGGCGTTTCACTCTGCCTACCGGTGAATTTTGAACCGTTTCTGAAATGGTTTCGTGCAAAACCGCCTCATTTCCACGACAGGTGTAAGTGCTTGTCAGAGACATAGTTTCAATACATTCGAGGTATAGTATATAGCAAGAAGCGCATTTATAACGCGTTCAACTCTAAGATGTAGAAGTAGAGTAATCTTAAGGGCAGTAGCGTTTCGTTGAAGCTGAGCTAAGCTGCTTACCTCGTATATCTTACCTGAGGATTTGCAGCTCTAGAACGCCAAGAAAAGTAAGTTATTGCTTCGACTACACTGAACCCGATAAACATGTGGGGAGAATTGACCGCTTCGATACGCAGAAGCACCAGGTGACGAGCAAATTTGCTCAAATTATACGGATTTCTTGTTAAAGCCTTTAAAGCTCAGGAGGAAAACTGTGGCGTCGCTATGGCCACAACGCGCAGAGAGACAGACAGGCACATACATTCGCACATTACCGGTGGACGTTCAAAGAATAGAAAAACTGTCCGGACAAAAATTTAGCTGCGATTTCACGGGCATCACATACCCACTCGTTTCCGAAGTGAAGGAAGCTATTTGAAGCAATGTCGACTTTATAAAGACGAAGCGAATACCCTGGGATTGTAATGGTGCTTGGAAAAAGTGGACATGTATTCGCCCCAATATCTGACCGGGGCCGAAGTCGACGAGGCAGAATAACGATAGAGGAACAGCGAATGAGACCTGCATCGTATGGTGTTGGCTATACAAGGGATATATTTGTTTTGGCTTTTATAAGGGATATGTGTTGGGTAGGCAGAAAAGGTGAGATAAGTAAATCGCTTAGGCCACTAGAACAGACCAGATTGTGCTCGTTTTTCACTTGGTTCGTTCCTTCTGAAAAACGGAAACGGGTTTCTATATGAGTACAATAAAGAGAAGGTACCCATATAAATGGCTCGTTTCGAGAAAAGTTCCGGCTAAGTGTCTTTTTTATACTTTTTATTTTTCGGGCTCAAGAGAGAGAGAGAGAGAGAATGAAAAGGAAAGGTAGGGAGGTTAACCAGATGTGAGTCTCCGGTTTGCTACCCTACACTGGGGATGGGGGATAGGTGTTAGAAAGATGACAGAGAGGAAAACGCAAAAAAATAATAATAATAAAAAAAGGGAACGTGCACACATGGAGACACACACACACACACAAGGCGTTCCAGTCTTGATAGCGTGCCTGCGTACGCGACTCGGTTGAGGTCCGCAATTTCAAGACGCACAGGTGGCATCGACGTTTACGAGGAATTGAACGCATCAGCAGATCGTTTAAACCTCTCTGTAAATTTACCGGGTGGGCGCCCGGTTTCACCAACGTCCCTTTCAATTGCGCAGTTGTAGTTCAATGAGTTCCTTTAACTTCGTTAATATGCGAATGTTCTTTGTAGTTAAACCATTGCGCCGTCGAATACATTTCTGAATGTGAAATCGGCCACTGATCGTGTATCCAGCTTGAATGCTCTTCCTGTTAATGTCCTTGGAATATTCTCTATAAAATTACGGCTGAAGAAAGGTGAAGAAATGCGTAATCAGAAAAACAAAAGTTTTGATCAAGGTTAATAAAACAAAATTTTAAGCGAAAACGGTCGATAAAAATGTATAATGACGCTACTTTTAGGCTGCAAAAAATTAACATATGGCTTTCAAGCTGTCTGTATACTCACTACAGATTGGCCCGAGTTATATGCTGTCTATTTCGTCCGATGGCATAACAGTCAACATTCTGTACAAATGGCGGCGTATGTTATGAAGGGCGGTGTTGGGTGGAGAGAAGTCACGTGACCTTTTGTAGCGTCATCACAGCCTGGCCATTGTGAGAGGTGGCAGCCAGGTCCCCAGATTGAGTTTCCGTTACCTTATGACATCATTACAGTGGGGCAGGTGGCAATCTACCGGTACTCACCTACGGGGCAGAAACGTGGAGGCTAACGAAAAGAGTTCAGCTTAAGTTAAGGACAACGCAGCGAGCCATGGAAAGAAAAATGATAGGTGTAACGTTAAGAGATCGGAAGCGGGCAGAGTGGGTGAGGGAACAAACACGGGTTAATGACATCCTAGTCGAAATCAAGAGAAAGAAATGGGCTTGGGCAGGGCATGTAATGCGAAGGCAAGATAACCGCTGGTCTTTAAGGGTAACGGAGTGGGTTCCAAGAGAAAGTAAGCGTAGCAGGGGGCGGCAGAAGGTTAGATGGGCGGATGAGATTAAGAAGTTTGCAGGCAAAGGGTGGATGCAGCTGGCAAAGGATAGGGTTAATTGGAGAGACATGGGAGAGGCCTTTGCCCTGCAGTGGGTGTAGTAGGGCTGATGATGATGATGAGGTGGCAAGCAGCAACCCAGATTGTTACCAACCTGCACACTGGGGATGGTGGGAGTTAATAACTGGAAGAGAAAGTTTGCATGGCCTGGTGACGTCATCACAACATGGCTACGGAAAAAAGAAGAGAAGCAGGAAAGAAAACGCAGAAAGAGCAAGAAAGACAAACGCCAAAGTAGCAACAGTGGGAATCTCTAATAATATCGCATATTCCACTCTTAATGGGGGTCAATAGGCTTTTCGGACGTGGCTACTTCGACACGGGTTGCCATGTGATATATTTCTCTAAAGTTTAAAACTTCCAGCGGCAGCTAGTAGCACTCAGAAAAGTGCGAATAGCACTTTTCAGAAACCAAATCGAATGCGAATAGGCTAGTTCACAGCTGAATGAAATAGAATCTAATAGTGAAAGAACGGAATAAAATACAGACAATTGTTATTGTGAATGATTGCTGCTAGCAAGAATATTCCTGCAAAACCAATAGTAATCAAAACAGCGAAGTTCTAGCGGCGGCGCTTAAGTGAAGGATTTAAAGGTGTAGCTGTCGAAACACAACACACTGATCTCCACCAGGGAGATCCAGCAGGAGATGAGTGCATTAAAGGAATACGGATCAAATTTTCTAAGTAAAAATAATTAATGTAACTCTACCTCACAACCCAGTCGCGTGTGGCACTGTTACCACCATTACAAAGAATTCTTCTAGACATAGAAGTCTATACATAGACTTCTGTCTGTGAAGTCTATAGACTCTCTACAGACAAACCCAAGAGAACCGTCTACAGGCAATACAATACTACAGACAGTCTATAGGCCATCTATAGATTTATGGCCGCACATTTTTAGTAGACTTTTGTCTATAGAGAGTCTATAGACTTTGAATAGGAAGAAATAACTATCTATAGTAAGGCAATAGAGTCTTTAAGAAGACTATAGACTGTCTATAGACATTTTGTAAAGGCAGTGGGCATGGCGTACGAGTCCTCTCACAACGACAGGATTACGCGACATATCCAAAGTCTTTTTTTCCCGCACACTCGCGACCTGTGAACTTTTACTGCTAATTTTACTATTTCGTACCGCTTGCCTGAAGAAAGAAATCAATTTATCATCTTAACTATCGATATAGCCCGCTCTATCACTCCTCTGGCTCCTCTGGCAGAAAATTCCCATTTAACTGCACCAGTTCGCCCGGCCTTCTACACTTTCCCGTCAACTTCATATATTAATTATTTGCAGTGCCCCTAAGGGACCTCGTGCGAGGGTATACTAAATGAAGTGAAAACATACTGCCTGAATTCTTGAAAGGTTGTCGAACTCTCCGCCATTTGCCAGCCATTTTAGGCATTAATCGATATAGCCCTCAGTAATGGCCCGCTTTTATCCTATTCTGCGCGCTGCGTTAGATCTTTAGCTATAGTTCTGGAATTCTGAGCCGCTGGACGCGGGTTCGAATCTCAGCCGTAGGGCATGCGTTTCCTAAGGAGGCTAAAGCGAAAAAAACAAGCCAATTTACTAAGCGATGTCAGCCCACGTTTTAAAGGACCCCAACTCATCGGATTGAATTCGGAGCTCGCCACTAACGGCCTCTGCCATAATGCGGATACCACAAATACAAGGTCACTGAAATTCATGAAACGAATAGGATTGCTGTGATTCGAAATAGATGATACTTTTTGCCCGTGGCTTTTAGGCTCCTGGCTTCGTTTTCTTATTCCTAATTCCCTTTTCAACTTAATAAAATTTTATCGGTGTTTGATAAGCATCTTTCCTTAATTCCTATTTACATTTTCATTCTCAACAATTCTGGATAAATCCAGTTTTGACAGGAATTTCTTCGCATGTTGTAAGATCGCTGTAACAATCACTATATCCGAAGATCTCCCCTCGGCAGGATTCCACTCTTTTGCTATTAAGCGTTTTTGCTGCCGTCAAAAGCGTTTTCCCTCTGGTTTTCTATGGGTGCCTTAACTGCCCGATGCGAGCGATGGAAAAGCTATAAAAGGAAGATTCTGCCACATATGGGAAGAATGAACTTTTGCCTTCAGATATTTCTACACCATTACCTTACAGTTTTCCAAGTTCAAAACTTTCGTCCAAGAATGTTGGACATGCTTCGTCACCCGCGATACATTAGTGTTGCGGGCCAAGTCTACTGTCGACCGTGCCCAACAGACTGCCAGTCGGCCAGGATTCTGCGGAATCACACGAAAACCTCTGCGAGGCCGAGGCTGCCAGGCCAACCGACATTTACCAAGTTTACAAATTGATCCCCACCTCTTTAAAGACAGAGCATGTAGGATTTGAACGCGTGCGGGAACGCTCCGCGCCTAATGTAATGTGGTCGATTCTTCACACCTACGTCTGCATTCTCTGCATCCCGACCTGCAGCACCTGACTAGTGGAACAAGGAGCACCGTCGCAGTGTCGGCTGTGGCTGGGCGTTGTTTTCACAAACCGGTACCACTCAGTCCTCATCAGCATGTCCTGCGACACCTGTTGCGGCGACTATAAGATGAATACGAACTTGGCCATGCCGTGTATTTGGAGCTTAAGGATCGTCGCTGTGCTGTCACACTAGCAGAAGCGCATTCTCGCCCGCTGAGGGAGATAAAGATCTCTTGGATAATGACCACAGCTATCGCCAGCACTGAACGTTTGCTACAGTCACTTCCGCTCTACTGAAGGCATCCCCCTTCGGCAACATTTTGTGAATTTGTCGCATGTCCATCCTTAACAGACGAGGGCACAGGTGCCCCTAAGGGCACATATTGTCCAAACGTTCGGCGGCCGTGCATGAGCCGAAAATAATGTTTAGTTCCGTACGCACTAGAGCAGCTGGATAAGGTAATACGAAATGGCTGCCGCTTAGCTCAGCTAACCCTAGCACTGCTAAAGCTATCACTGCGAGGACTCGCTTCCAGCGGCTCGCCATGTCTCCGCCACGACTTCTTCCGAGGCTCGTTGGTGTCTTCTTTGGGCATCTTTCGCTCGCCGTTGAGCCAGGCGAAGCTCTCGCTCTTCATCGGTTTCGGCTGCCCGTTTAGCGCGTTTTACGCTCCCTATCGATTGCTAAATCGCTCGCACAGTTCGCAATGTGAACCGGATGATCATACTCGGCCCGGCGTCTGCGAGTACCCACTGTCGAGGACGTCGGCCCCGGATGACTTCCTTCGTCCTTAGCGAGACACTGGATAGGCAGCGCGAAGCAGCCGTGGCGACGGCGGAGCGCGCGGCTGCAGCTGCTGAGAGTCACGTGGTACGTCACGTGGTTACTTACGCAGCTGCGCTCCTCCTGTTCAAGGTTATTCGGGCAGACAGAAAGAAATCGGCGCCGCTAGGCAAGTGAAGCTTTCGCTTTAAAGATCTAGAAGTGAACAAAATCAAAATAATGTAGTATCTAGGGACAAAAAATTCGCGACCGGAAGCTTGCTTCTTTAACTCGCACGCCTTTTTTCTCTTCCACGTGCATATCTCCTCTGCCATTGGCGATCTCCTCTCCGCATATCTCCTCGGCCACCCGCACCACTCTCGGAGTCCACAGCTATGCGTCTAATGTCTCTGTCGAAGGCATGATCATTTACAATAGCCTTAGCGAACGAATTTTTATGCACCAGGAGGCGCACCTTCACCGACTGACAGCTTGTAACCAAGGTCGTGACATAGTGGAGCTTACATCCACAATGCAACAGATCCCCCCCTCTCCCCGCTCCTGACGCTCCACCATGGGACGCGCTGTGGAATGTCAAGTGTTCAGCCCATACATTGAACGATGAAGAGCACGCATACGCAGACAGTTGCCAACCGATTCGCTCTCTTACCATGCTGACGCGAGCTTCAAAGACGAAAAGCAGTAACGGCAAGCGTAGATCCGTATGACAACACGACCATTAAACATCACCACGAAGTTCCGTCTGCGGCGACGGGAGAAATGCGGTCCCATGCGCAAGCTATTCCTCAACATGAACACTACTCCCCAGGCAATCACAATACGCCCGAACTGACAGGCTGCTTTGCGCACTATTACTCGCATCTAACTCCCTCTCAGTATTATAACCAGGTTAGCCGCATATGGGCAATCCCAATCAGCCGTATCGATCCACCTCGACCGAACCCCAGTCCCCTCTTCCTCCGTGGGCAAAGACCGAGTCCACTCCTCGGCCTCGATTACCTGGTGTTCACATACTTCCCAGGCTTGGTCGTAGCCATGCAGAAGCAGTGGTGGACAGGGCTGAACACCACAAATACTGAAGAGCAGCCTGTCTCAAAGCACTCCGCATAGCCAGACGAGAAGTCCCTAGGTCACCCGACTCTCCCTCGAAAGCAGGCAGTGCTGCTCAGGCAAGCCCAAACGCATTCACTGCGGAATCACTTCACTTTACACAAAATACAACAGGACCCCAATACACCCCTCTGCCAAGTGTGTGGCTCCATACCCACGCTTGTCCACAGACACTGGAACTGTCTAAGTGCAAACACCACGCATCGTGGCTGACTGTCTCGCAACGTACCCACGTGGGAGTCCTGGGCTGACCTCCTCGTCAAGAAGGCCTCTTCGTGGAGCAATCTTCTGCAACACCTGCTCACTATCCTGGTGGCGGAACTTTAAATCCCTCTCCGACAAGAACGCGCACCCGGACATGGTTCGTTTAACTAAATGTTGTTGTTGTCCTCACACTATGGCACATGCCCACTTAGGGGGATTGGCCAAGAATTGGGGGGGGGGGGCACAGAGAGTTTTTGAGGTAAATAATTCCTGGACGAAATTAAAATGAATGGTGAGGACGGAAGAAGTAAACAAAAAGGAACAACGAATTGAAACGGGGAATGCAGAACGCACGCAGGAGATCGAGACTGATGTTTATAGCCGAGCAGTTAAATGATAATGATAATTGTAAGAATAAAAATAATATTGAAAAAATTAAATTTACAAGGTAGCCGTCTTGATTCCATTAACTAAATGCTTGCTTTCTATCTCTCTGTCTGTTCCTTTAGTGTGCTCCACAGAATCGTTTCAGAGCCAGCTACATAACATTACCCGCCGCGGTGGCTCAGTGGTTAGGCGCTCGGCTACTGATCCGGAGTTCCCGGGTTCGAACCCGAACCGCGGCGGCTGCGTTTTTATGGAGGCAAAACGCAAAAGGCGCCCGTGTGCTGTGCGATGTCAGTGCACGTTAAAGATCCCCAGGTGGTCGAAATTATTCCGGAGCCCTCCACTACGGCACCTACTTCTTCCTTTCTTCTTTCACTCCCTCCTTTATCCCTTCCCTTACGGCGCGGTTCAGGTGCCCAAAGATATATGAGACAGATACTGCGCGATTTCCTTTCCCGAAAAACCAATTATTATTCTTACTTACGGCGCGGTTCGGGTGTCCACTGAGGTAGGCGAGACCGTAATTGAAAATGAAAATTAGTTTCTGAGGAAAGGAAAAGGCGCAGGAATTGTCTCACATATCTCTGTGGACAGCGGAACCGCGCCGTAAGGGACA